>ML101397.1:0-25680 GCA_003697995.1 Taxidea taxus jeffersonii
CTGGGATGCCACTGTTGGGACCTCACCTACTGTCTCCAATTCTGTCCTTTGTAAAGGACATTCTCCTCACTTGGTGGGACTGGGGTGTGATGCTGAGATTAATTCTGTTAGATGCCAACACTTCTTTGTGAATGAGTGACTCACTTCATTTTCTTGGCTTCTAGATGCTCTGAAAACTTTCATAAATTCCCTGCTATGAAGAGGATGAATGAAAATCAGTCCCAGGCTGAACCACAGGCAAGAAATCCATGAACAATGGGGAAGAGAAGTAAACTAAGAGCCGTCATGAGAGTAAAGGAGTAGAAAACATTTAGACAAACATGTAGCATGGCCTTGAGACCAGGAGAGAAGCACATCAGGGCTTGGAAGGCTTAGTGTATGGAGAACCCCAGATATCCAAATCAGAAGGAGGAAAAAAACTTCACTCAGGAGTCAGTTGTAATTATCGACACAAAACTATAGACACAAATGTATTCATTAATGTAGTTTGTTGAAAGGAGTTCTACAGGGAGAGTAGAGTCTTGTTTTCTGCAATTCTGCTAAATAATTAAGTAACCTTGGGGGGCTTTCTTCCCTTCACTAAATCCTGGTCGCTCTGGAAAATCAGCCTATTGGCTGAGACCTGAACGAATGGGAAGATGTGTTTCTGCTGAAGATGTTGTAGAGAAAACAAATGGCTTGAGCATAGTCGTGGACTTGGGGGAGCATGGGACATTTGCTGTGAGCAAGGAGTGCATATTCTGTGAGTGAGTAGTTGAATGCACAGGGGTGGGGGGAATTAGGGCAGGGATCATATTACTGATGGCTCCAGATGATGGGCTAAAGAGCATGGGCTGTTTCCTACTGGGGAATGAAAAGATTCAAGGATGGCTGGCTTAGGTTGTCACTGATATACCTGTGTGCTCACATGGAAGCCTTCACCCTTTCATGGAGGGAAGATCCAACCTAAAACTAGCAGGTTCCAGATTCTTGTGAAATTCTGAAATCAGAGGAGCCTGTGTCTCTATTCACTCTTCATTTGAGACTCATATTCTCACCCCAAGCCTGATTGGAGACCCAAGCAGACTAACTCTGCTCTCCAGAGTTAGTCTTAAAGACCCTGAAAGAAGGGGGGGCTACAATGTTTGTCTATGAGATAACCACATACTTTAAACAATGCCAGCTGAGTTTTGAAACAACAGCTATCATAAGAAGATTGGAGGAGGGGGGCTGGTAAAGAAGAAAATTCTCACTCATGTATAGAAATGACAAAACAAATGTCATTACATGTCATTACATCCCAGCATCAGGCATCTGGCATGAAGTGGAACAGAGCTTCACTCTCTTCAGTTCCCCTAAGAAGAGACAGTTCCATAGAGTAAAGACCCCTGTCCAGGTTTGGGACTCAAGCACAAAGGGAGGAAACAAACCTGGAGCCATAAGGGCAAGTCTTCTCAGGATGTGAAAAAAAGCACCCTCCTTCTAGTTCCATGCAGGAACTAGAAAGGGGAGCAGAGGGTCCCAGCTCACTTGCAGAGAGCAAACAGGAAGGAAGTCAAGCACAGTGACTGTTAGTTTTGCCCATTGGCCAAACCCACTGGAAGCCAGAGGGGAAGTGGGCTTGTTGATACAGCTCATAAACCTCAGCATCCTCAGACACAGAGTAGGGCAGAGAAATTTGGAAGGTAGATCTGAAGGGAGCAAGTAAAACATACTTAGGTGGCCTTGAAAAGTCCTTTCTTTTTACTTGATATTCTGGCTCTTTGGTCACTAGCATCCATTGCCCCAGAATAGACTTAGATGGTAGGTTTATAAAAATACATAAGTAGTTGATACTCAGCTTTGATAACAAAAACAGACTTTGAATTTCATAGAGAATTCAAGTCTTTAAAGTTTGTAAATATGGGGATTTTTGGAAAAAGGAAAGTGGATTCTGTTTTTGTTTTGAATGACAAAATTTAAGTGCTCTAGGATGCTGACCATGTTTATCCCATAAGTTTAGAGAAAAAAGGGGCACCTGGATGGCTCAGTTTATTAAGTGTCTGCTTTCAGCTCAGGTCATGATCTCAGGGTCCTGGTATCAAGCCCCAAATCGGGCTCCGTGCTCAGCAGGAAGCCTGCTTCTCCCTCTCTTTCTGCTTCTCGCCCTGGCTTGTGCTCTCTCACTCTCTCAAAATGAATAAATAAAATCCACAAACAAACAAACAAATAAATAAGAAAAGAACAAAATACTAAATATAGCAAGACAAGTTTTCTACTCTAAAGCAATATAGTGGGTGAGACAAGGCAAATTTGAAGAGCACAACTGGAAGTTAAAGGTTGAGAACCTGGAAAAGTTTTCTGGTATAAATCCAAACACAAAGAGACATTGCTTAGTTTCTATTTTTGGTTATTTTTAATTTCCCATGAGGTTTTTGTAAGACTCCAACCCTCATAATTTAAGAGCCAGGATCAACTTGGTGCTTGAGGAGAAACTGCTGAGTGAAAAGTCTAGTCTCCTGCTGCTGCTAAGACAGATAATATTTATAGAACGTTCACTCTGTGCCGGCTTCTAAGCACATTGAATGTATCACTATCGTTCATCCTCAAAGCAATTCTAGGAAGTAAAGACTACTATTATAATAACTTTGTCAATGAGGGAAATTGTAGCATGGGGAGGTTATATGACTGAGGTTGGACCACTGGTTCTTGGTGGGCTGGCATCAAACTCAGGAAGAATGCCTCCAACATCTGTACATTTAATCACTCTACTTCACTACTCCAGAATGGGCCCAAAGGCAGCCAGGCACCATATAATCAGTCTGGGAAAGGCAAATGTCCAGTTTCCATTATGCCTGCGCTTTTGGAAAGGTACAGAAATTTTACCCGACCAGAACAGGCATTGGAGTAGGGTTAAGGAAGATAGAGAATGACCTGCATGAACAGAGTAACCAATGAACAAACCACAATGTAGAATTTTCTGTTGGCAGTGATGTGATGATGAAGAATGGTCTTCATCATAGAAGATGCCAATGCAGATACATGTGGATAACTATGGGCTACTTGTCCTCACCAAAATTCTTTGATAATAAAGGTAAAACGCCTATTCAAACTCAAATAAATAAATAAAAAGCAATTCATAAGAATGATATCATCCTGAGGCATACTTTCAGGAAAAGAGAAGGAGAGAGAGTAAATACTGAATAGGCTTGTGGTTTCACAAGAGACTCAATATTAAACCAGAGGTAACTGAATGTTCCTTGAATTGGTAAGATTAAGTTGTCTTCTACCAAAATGCAATGGTACTTCCTCTGATAAAGTAAATTTAGTTGTAGAGAATTAAAGCAAGTGGTATTTTTACTAGTGAGAAATTTTGACTGTGAAATTGGTACCTACAGCATTGATACTACTTAAATATTACTTTATCTCTTTGCTTTCTCTATTATAAGGCAGTTGGTAGCTTTGCTCCAAGCTTTCTTAGTACTGCACATATGTATTTCCAGAATCAATCCTATCATATGCCATCACAATTTAGGTCTTTTGAAATTATCCAACAGTAATACTTTCAAAACAAGGACCTGTTTTTCTTTCCTTTTTTCTTTTCTTTTTCCTTCCATACTCCTCCCCTTCCTTTCTTTTCTTAAAACTTTTGTTGTTGTTGTTGTTTCCCTGAATATTTTCTCCTACCTAGTATTTGGCACATAAAATAGAAACTCCACTGATACTCTCTTCCAACTAGATGAGAGTTTAACAGCTGATTGAGACCCATTTTAACCTTAACTTTCTCATCCCTGAGTTTCAAAAAAGGTACGTACTATGAGATTTACAGGAGAATAAATGCAGTGAAATTAAATAGCTCATGTCTCCATCAATATTGAGCCTGTCCTAGTTGTTGGGGGGAAGTGGAGGTGGCAATAAGGAACTTACAGCAAGCTAGGTCCAGAGATCTTTGATAATGACTTCAGGACTAAGCAGTTATTAATTTTTTCCCCATCATTAGCTTATGATACTGCTGGGAAAAAATATCCAATAAATAAGGAAGGTTAAATATTATCCTTGTTGTGAAAGCTTTAGTATTAAAACATTAATCCATTAAAACAAAATATTAATTGATGTAGAGCTTTTTTAGGACTTTCAGCTAACAGTATCTGTATATTTTTGCATGTGTACATTTCTAGAAAGCAGAAACCTAAAATTAAGTGATATATCCACAGAGTATAGTCATATAAGCAATTGCCTAAGAATTATGCTTCTGACTATGATGGAGTAACCCAGTCCTGGTCTAGCCCTCCCAATATAAGCAAACATAACGTTGAACAAACAGACAAAGTAATTTTTTTTTGGCATTGATCACCAGGCAGTGCAAGACTCCAATCCATAAGAAAGGGAAACTCATGGGGTGAGCCCTGCCTGGCTTTCTGTGAGTGAGAGATATGCAAGCAGAGCATGGGGGTCTCATAGATCCAAGGAGGTAGAGATCTGAGTTCAGGACAACTAAAATGGCTACCATTCAGGGGCAGAGCTGGAGAAGAGGGGGTCATGGAATGGAGGACTGACCCAGAAGCCTGTGTGTGGGGGCAGTTCTTCAGAAATCCTTAGCTGAGGGTTGGACTGCACATGCATGTGGAATTTTATGATATTTACTTGAGTGGCAGTCATGGAATTGAGAGTAAAACAAATAGCCTAGTGGTCTGAAAGAGCTGGGAGACAATGACATTTTGTCTGGCCAAAATGGACAAAATCATTAATATCTCATGAACACTGCATGTATCTATCTAGGTCACCATAAAGGCCATATGCTAGGAACAAGGGACATGTCAAGAGAAAAGTCTATTTCAGACCTACCTTCAACAATACTAAGATAGACCTTGGTGGGATTTATAGGAGAATGGAGTTTTAATGTTAAGTCCTGCCAAGTTAGAAGAAGTCAGGCAACAGCATGAGTGCTCCACAGGTCTGGCCTACCAAGGCATAGAACCAACTCTGTCCAAGTTCAGTCTAATCAGCCAGTACTTGAACTGCATAGTAGAACAAAATTCAACATTCAGTGGACATAACAGTAGAACCCAGAATCTGTACTACACATTGCCAACAAAATCCAGTAGATAATCAAGAATCACCAGGCATACAAAGAAATAGGAAATTTTGACATACAGCCAATTTAAAAAAAAAAAAAAGACAGTCACTAAAATACAACCTTGGAATGATCTAGATGTTGGATTTGTATATTGTATTTATTTATTTTAAGATTTGTTTATTTATTTACGAGAAAGAGCATGAGGAGAGGGGTGGAGAGAGAGGGAGAGAGAAATTCAAGCAGACTCCACACCTACTCAGCATAGAGCTCAACACAGAGCTTGATATGGGACTTCATCCCATGACCCTGAAATCATGACCTGAGCCCAAAGCAAGAGTGCAACTTTCAATCAAATGGCCCACCCAGAGACCACTAGCATATTGCATTTAGATTAGCTATTATAAAAAGTTTGAAGAGTCAAAGGGGTAAAACTGTTAAAATAATAAAATACAGCTTTAAGTTATTAAAAAATCATTAACAAATAAAGGACAAAAAAGAGAAAATTTCAGCAAAAAATAAAAACTTTAGAAGGAACCAAATGAGTTTCCTGAGTTTAGAAATATAATAAAAGAATTTAAAAGAGAAAATCTTTGCATTGGTTTCACAAATGAAAAAAATCAATGTCAATGATTTTGAAGACAGATCAGTAGAAATTATTTAACTTGAATGAAAAAAACATATTTTCTTTGAAGATTTATTTGAAAAAAATAAAAAAGATTTATTTATTTGAGAGGGAGAGAGAGATTGTGCATGAGCAGGGGTAAGGGCAGAAGGAGAGGGAGAAGGAGGGAGCCGACTCTCCACTGAGAACAGAGGCCAAAGACACTCAGAGGCTGGATCTCACCACCCTGAGACCATGATCTGAGCCAAAATCAAGAGTTGGATGTTGAACCAACTGAGCCATTCAGGTACCCAAATGAAAAACAGATTTTAAAAATGAATAGAACCTCAAGAAACTATGGGACAATATAAACTATTATAAATGTAACAGGACCTATGAAAGGAGGATAGTACGAATAAGGCAGAAAAAATTATTGGAAGAAACAATGGCTAAAAAATTTCCCCCATATGATGAAAAATATTGGCATATAGATCCACGAATCACAATAAATTCAAGCAGAAAAAATACAGATCAAATCAGATGTAATAACAGATAAAGGAAAAATCCTCAAAGCATTTCGAGAAAACAAAACACATTACATACAGAAGAACAATGTATAACTCATAGTTAACTTCTCATCAGAAAAAAATAATAAAATCCAGAAGACTCTGGAATGACAGCTTTAAATTGCTGCAAAACTGAAATCTGTTAATCCAGGATCCAGAAACCTCCAAAAATATCCTCAAAAATGAAAGTGAAAAGACATTATCAGAAAATTGGAAGTTGAATGTTTTTGCCAACTACACTACAATAAATGTTAAAGTATGTTCTTCAGTTGATGCTGCACATCTGAAAGTAAATGGAACATTATATGTAAAATATACTTCAATAATTAAAAAAAAATTCTTCCTAGAAATCAAAATAAAGCATGATTTAAAAAAAATATTGAGGCCAAAGAAAAATGATCCCAGATGCAAAATGGGACTGGGATCTACAAGAAGGAAGAGAACAGCATGTGGTAATTAAATGGAAATACATACATACACACACGTATATGTATATGTAATGCTATGTTTTATTGTTATGTCTTGTTATTCCCATAATTTCCATAAAAGACATCTGAAGGTTTAATGCACTATAGAAAAAAATGGGAGGAATGGTAAATGGGATTATATTTTTTTCTAAAGCTACTGTATTTGTGAAGTAAGGAGTAGGAACTGAGAATGGGAAGCAGCAGACATGAAGTTAGAAGTGGGAATTGGAAAACTGAATGTTGGAAATGCCAAATGTAAAGTGTGAATTATGAAGTAGTAACAATGTGGATTCTAAACAGACAAATATGTTAATGATGAATACTGTTAGCCCTGGGGCAAGACTAGGATAGGTGGGAAGACAACAGAGAAAACAAAATGGAATACTAAAAAGAAAAAGAAAATTTGCAAAGAGAAGGAAAACCAGTAGACAGACGAAAAACAAGGCAAAATGTGGATATGAAACAGCCATACCAATAACTACATAAGGGTAAATTAAAAGACTGAAGACTCTTATGAAAAAGAGAGAGGAGAATGTCAGATTAGATTTTTAAAAAGCAAGACTCAATGGCCTGTAAGAAATGTATTTTCAATCTGAAGAAAAAACAAATAGAGGATGCAAAAGATAATTCCATAAGAAAAATGATTGTATTTTTAGGACACTAAATAGACTTCAAGACAGTATTAAAAATAAAGAGGGCATTTTGTAATAATACAAACAGCAATTCATTTGGAGGACACAGAAATCATAAATATGTATGAATCTAAAAGTAGTCTCAAAATTCCCCAATGCAAAAATTTAAAAAAAAATAAGAAACACACAAATTTACAGTTACGGTTTTACACTTCAACATTCCTCTTTCTAATTGACAGAACATAGACAATCACTAGGTTACACAAAGTCTTGTACAAGGAAAAATCAAAGGAAATCCTTTGTATTTTTGTATTTCCTTTGAAAATACAAAGGAAAAATCCTTTCAACTAAATTTGTCTAAATGAACTTTTTTTCCTTGTCATTTTTATTGAGAAATAAATTATGTGAAACAAACCACCTCCATTTAAAGTGCGCGGTTTGAGGAGTTTTGGTAATTGCGCATGCGTGAAACCACTGCCGTGCTCAAGATGGGGACGCTTCCAACACCATGCGCAACAGGAGATGCGCTGGGCCCTCTTGCAGTCCATCACTCTCTTGTTTCACCAATCAATAACCCAGGATCTGCTTTTTTGTGACTGTATGATATATTGCATTTTATATAAATGGACTTGCTGTGTGTGTGTGTGTGCGCGCACGCATGGGTGTTTATTTTTGCATGATTATAAGTATATGGATTTTTTCACATATTATGATGTATTAAATCTGTTACATCTATTATTAATTTGGTATACAAATTGGTCCATGGTGGACCAGTGGGAGCTTCTTCAAATTAATTATTCTGTCATTTAGCCACAGTTCCAAGTTTTCCATAGCTTATCTATTTTCTGGCATGATAAGTATCCCAGACTATGTGTATTTTTTCTTCCATATTTGTTCTGGTTTCCTTTGGTGCGACATGGTTTTTAGACACCAGTATTTGAGTTATTGTGCTCACTTCTACAGTTAACTCTTGTTTTTAGATCCTACCAGTGGATAGAGCTAGGAAGTACAGATTATTTTGTAAAGAGAAAATATAGCATGAGTTCACACTTACATCATTTTACAATTTAAAAGACCTAAAAAGATATGGTCAATTTATTTTCAACAGAGTTCTGATTCAATGAGGAAAGAAACATTTTTTTTTTTAACAAATAGTTGCAAATCAGCGAATATTCGTGTGGGAAAAAAATGAACCTTTACCTCTACCTCTCAGTATGCCCCCACAAAATAGTAGTAATTAAATGTGGATCATCGACCTAAGTATAAAAGTATAAAATTCCCTGAAAAAGTCTGGAAACAGTTCTTAGCAACTCTGAGGTAGGCAAAGATAGCTTAAAACACACAAAAAAAACTAATCATAAAAAAGAATAAAAATTGATAAATTGGATTTCACCAAAATTGATACCTCTAGCTCTTTTGAAAATTTTTAAAAAAATATATAAAGTCAAATCAGATACTTGGAGAAAATCTCTCTCACACATGTATCTGACAACGGAGTCATATCCACAATAAATGAATAAGTTTTACAACTGAAAAATGAAATGATAAACAATGCACTGATATATGGAACTGAATGGACACTTCAAAAGAAAGAAACTATACAAATGGCTAAAGGAACACATGAAAAGAGTTGGTGCTCTTCCTGTAAAGCACCAGACAGTAAACATTTTCTATTCCAAAGGCCATATAATTTCTGTTGCAATAGTAACACTGTCATTGTCCAGTTATAGATAATATATAAATAAATGAGCATGGCTGTATTCTAACATATCTTTACTTATGGATGCTTACATTTCAATTTCCTATAATTTTCAAGTATCACAAAATAGGTTTTTTTCAGATTTTAACTTTTCAAAAATATAAAAACCCTTCTTAGCTCATAAGCCATACTAAAACAGGTGTCAGGCTGGATCTGGCCCATAGGCAAGGCCAAGTTTAAGGTCATGTGCCCTCCGCAGTCCACATGTTCTTGCACTTAGAAGGGCTTCTTGCTTTGTTCAATGTTCTGCTGCTGCCATCTTGGTGTTTTTATTAACTTTTATGCAAGTGTTTCTGTGTTTTTATTCCACGTGCTGTATGTAGCCAGTCCTGCCCAGACATAGCTTGCAGATCTCTGTTCCATAAATCATTCATTAGTCATAAAGCAAATGCAGATTAAAACCACAATGGCAGTATCACTTCACACACGCTGGAATGGCTAAATCGTGAAAAGACTGAGTGCTAAGTGTGGGTGAAGATGTAAAGAAATTAGAACTTTTGCATATTGCTGGTAGGAGTGTAAAATGGTATTTATCACTTTGGAAACTGGTGGTTTCTTAAAAGTTAAATATACATCAACCATATAAAACCCAGGAGTCTCAATCCCAGATATTTACCAAGAGAAATAAAAACACGTGTCCATGAAAAGACTTACCTAGACATGGTCATCAATATGTAAAGGGATAAACAAATGGTAGCAAACTCACACTAACTCTAAATAGCAATAAGAAGAATGGGTACGTGGGGCGCCTGGATGGTACAGCAAGCAGGTTAAGTGGCTTTTGGTTTCAGCTCAGGTCACGATCTCAGGGTCTTGATGCAGGGTCTTGAGATTGAGCCCTGCCTGCATCAGGCTCCCTTCTGAGCGTGGAGTGGGCTTGAGATTCTCTCTGCCCCTCCTGCCATGCTTTCTCTCTCTCTCTCTCTCTCTCAAATAAATATATCAAGCAAGCAAACAAACAAACAAACAAAACAACAACAACAAAAAAAACAGGGGCGCCTGGGTAGCTCAGTGGGTTAAGCCTCTGCCTTCAGCTTAGGTCATGATCTCAAGGTCCTTGGATCAAGCCCCAAATTGGGTGGGGAGCCTGCTTCCCCCTCTCTCTGCCTGCCTCTCTGCCTACTTGTGATCTCTCTCTCTCTGTCCAATAAATAAAATCTTAAAACAAAACAAACAAACAAACTAAACAAAGAACGGATACACGGTACCCACAACATGAGTGAATCTGAAAAACATCACGTTGCATAAAAGAAGCCAGGCACAAAGGAATACACTCTGTATGATTCCATCTCCTTGAAACTCTGGAACCAGCAAAAGGAAATGATCAAGACATAAATCAGGACAGGAGGAATGAGGGAACTTTCGGGATGGTGAAACTCAATTCTAGTCTTAATAAGGTAGGTCTTGGATTATGTGTATGTTTATCTCTTTCCGTGTCTGCATTCAGCCGTCCTCACCACTGTCACGAGCGGCATCAGAATGCTGACCTCAGACCTGATTGGCAGGTGCAAGGCCAAACCCTCAACACAAAATGTTCAATCACTGCTGTGGTTTTTGATTTCCTATGTTTGTCATATTTAGCTCTCACTCCCATTTTTAAACAGTAGCTGACATTTCTTTTTGAAATATCGTCGGCTCATAACTTCTCATTCTGCTTCTTCTTCTTCTTCTTATTTTTTTTTTTCTTCTAACCTACCATGCATTTGGGTATCAGTAAACTTTAGTTCAGACCTGGGGAATAAGGAAATTGACCCCCGCCCCATCAAGGAACAGAAAGGTCCTTCTGAGTGTAATGAAGAGAATTTAATATACATTTTTACTTGCCAGAGATCAGTTTAGTTTCCCTTGCCTAAAATTTTTGGATAAAAGAATTCCAAATTCTCTCCTCTGAAAATTGAATAGCTGTGACTCTCCAAATTGCAGTTTACACCTTGATGCCAAGAAAATACCAGATAGCTGGAATATCGAAAGGAAACACTTCCCATCCTGCCAAGTCTGCAGATGGAGGTCATTTGCACTGGGAAATGGTGTTTACAGTTTGCCTGGTGATATTCAATCCAATTTCAGAGACTGGAGTGAGAAGAGTTGTTTTCTTGGGAAAGAGCTGTTCCTTTCTTTAAAGGTTTATGAGAAATAAGCTTTTTGTTAATGAGTTGGAAAACTGTGCATATGGCCCTCGGGAGCTGAGTCATTTTGAAGCTTGGAATTGCTTTGTTGAAACCAAGTCCTGGTAAGGGTCAATCTGCGGGAGAGAAGAGGGAGGGAGGGGGGCAAAGAAAGAAAAGAAAAAAAAAATAGAATCAAGAAATTTCTCAGGGTACCTGGGTGGCTCATTCAGTTAAGCATCTGCCTCCCGCTCAGGGCATGATTTCAGGGTCTTTGGATGGAGCCTTGTGTCAGGTTCCCGGCTCAGTGGGGAGTCTCCTTCTCTCTCTCCCTCTGCATCTCTCCCAGTCCGTGCTCTTTATCTGTCCCTCTCAAATAAATAAATAAAACCTTAGGGGTGCCTGGGTGGCTCAGTGGGTTGAGCCTCTGCCTTCGGCTCAGGTCATGATCTCAGGGTCCTGGGATCAAGCCCCGCATCGGGCTCTCTGCTCAGCGGGGAGCCTGCTTCCCCCTCTCTCTGCCTGCTTCTCTGCCTGCTTGTGATCTCTGTCTGTCATATAAATAAATTTAAAAAAATAAAAAATAAATAAAACCTTAAAAAAAAGAAATATCTCATGTAATATTATAAACTTTTCATAGACTTGTTTTTTTTTTAAAGACTTGATTTATTTATTCTTGCCCTGCTTTAGGGAGGAAAAGTTCTGGACCTTCTGCTTCCCACCACAAGACATCTGATCAACACATCAGACTTGGAAGACAGTGGGGTAACAGATACCACAGTCTGAGCTGAATCTAAAAACCTAATTACCTAAGTCTATGTGGGTTTTTTTTTCCTGTCCATTTTGAATAGAACTCAGCGGCAGTGACATTTCTTATTTTCCTCTAGACACACTTCTATGAAATCTTTTTTCTGAGGCTTACACATTAAAAAAAAAAAAAAAAAGATGACATGAGCTTGGTGGAACAGTTCATTATTACAGCTTGTGTGTATTGACCTTAAGTGTGCCATTGTCTGACCCAGTTGGAGATTGCTAGACCATCTCCTTTTCTGCTTTAATAAAACTTGACAAAGTCTGCACCTTGAGCTGACCACCCTTTCACCTCCATCCCCGGAAGGCATCTTACTGCTACTTCCGCTATATTCTCAAAGTATGGCCTCCCACTGAAAGTGCTGCATGCTTGCCAAGCAAACATGAAACAGGAATGAATTATACATCTCTAGCTTTCCCTTTAGTATGATCAGAGGCCCCGAGAATCCTCGGTGTGAAGGATTTCCCTTTGATTCTTAGAAAGAATTGCCATTTTAGAATGAAATTTTCCTAATGGCTTGAAGACATACTCAATCCATGCCCAGTGTTCACAGCTCACTACTGCAACTAGCCTCTGCGCTCACCGTTCCATGGAGTGACTCTCCTCCATGTCCTCCCTGATCTTATTCTCCCTAAATCCAATATACACCTTGATCCTCTTAGTTAATAACTTTGCTGGTTACTACTTCCTTCTGGCACACTGTTGTGGGGCCTAGGGCAGAACTTCCTCCTTTCCCCGTTCCTCCCCCCCTCCAACGCCACCCCTGCAGACTTTACACTGCTATTCTCCAGGGCTCTTCCCTGAGACCTTTCTAGAATTCTATTTTCTAGAGAAATTCTCATCCAGGCTTCAGATTTTAGTTATAACCTGTGTGCTGATAACTTCTAAATTGATCTTTTCAGCACATTTTCCCCCTACCACCTCAGATCCTTAACTTTAATGGCTGCCAGACCTCCCAGTGGTTGTCTAACAGGCTTATCTGAACTTGCCAATACCCTTCAGATCAATTGTCCTAAGCTTTCCTCTCTGAGGGAACATCACTGCTCTCCACACTCTTCTCCAATCCAGAAACCTGGGAGTCATGCTTGATTCATCCTTCTCTCCTGTTCCCTTCTTTTAAAAAAGTTCTCTTGATTTTTTTCTCTTATATATGTTTCAAGTCTACCTTCTTTAAGCCTCACTGTTTACTAAATGCAATATTAAAATGCCATCAGAACTGGTTCTCCCTTTATTAGCATTTTCATTAAACTTTTATCCCTTTGGCCACTGGAGAATGATTTCACATGCACGTCAGCTGTGTAAGCCTCCTGTTAAAATCTTGGATCATTCTTCTGCACCAGTAGAATAAACTGGAAGCAGAATGAAGCGTACAGAATCCTTCTTCATCTGCCTCTAGCCTACAGGTCCAATTCCATCTTCATAAATATTCTGCTTCTCACTGAACGAGGTTAATACTTCAAGCTGACCTCATGGTGCTATTTGGGGTCTTATTCGTAGCAATCTTAACTAAATATAGTACGAGACAAACTGAATGGAGTTGATCCCAGTGCCTGCCAGTCAGATGAATCCAAGTGGCTGATGTAGTGATGAATTCATGGGAAAACTGACCAGGAACCAAGAGGGTATAAAAATGAAGTAGGGGTGACTCTTGTTGAGACACAAATATCAGCGAGTTTCCTGCATTTCTGCATGTTTTGTGAGCAATAATACACTGACAACTTTTGACACGGATGACTTTTTCAAGCTTGTATCCATAGCAATAATACACCTTTCCAGGGCAAAGGTCAGGCAGGATTACAGAGATTACTACAAAAGAATGGGGTTTCCTAAGTGCAGGGCTTTTTTCCCCTATGAACAACCATCTGCACATACAGGTACCACCTGGCCCTTTTCATATCACCCTGGGAGAACTGGGGTCTGGAAATGGGCCAAGTAAATGATGACACTGGCTACTGCTGTTGCTATGAATAAGAAGCCAGCCTTTGTATCTGACTCAGAAATCTCTTATCTTCCAAAGCATTCATGAAACTACAATTGGATAACTTGTTCATTTGTAAGAAGGGGGAAATCTTAGACTCTTAGCAGTTCTTGATGTTTAAAAAAATATATCACTTTTTTTTTTTTGAGAGAGAGACACACAGAGAGAGAGAGAGAGAGAGAAAGTGTGTGTGTGAGCAGGAGGGAAGGAGCAAAGGGAGAGGGAGAAAGAGAATCTTATGCAACCTCCATGCTTAACATGGAGCCAAACGTGGGTCTCAATCTTACAACACTGAGATCATGACCTGAGCCAAAATACAGAGTCAAATGCTTAACCAACTGAGCCATCCAGGCACCTCCCATCCATGGTTTTTGAAAAAATTAGTTTAAGAAAACATTTGTTTGAAGGCTTTGGAGCAATACTAAGACTGAGGATTTTTGGGCCCAAGATCTGCACGAGAAAGGACACACAGAGAGGTGAGGCCACTGTAGCACTTTTTCCTTTGGGATGGTTTTTGAACCATTTGCCTTAGTTCAAAACTTTGCAGAAAAATAGATTAATTTCTCTTCAATGTGGTCATGCATTCAGTCTTTTAAAATATCCTCCATATATGTCTTGTAGCTTCTCTTATCTTGATTAATCATTCCAGTTCCTTCCATGGACCTTCATGAGAAATGATTTGAGGCCATTCTCTGTCCTGGTTTGCCCTTCCTAGGGTAAGCTTCACTTTGTCATTATTCCATGCAGAATGAGGCACTTGGAAACAGGGGCAGATCTTCTAGTGAAATAACTGATGCTTTGGTAAATGTAATGGTGTGCTTCTGGCAAAAAGAATGAATAATTCTGCTATAAACATAACAAGATGTTATACAACAATGAAAATTATATTGTCAAAGAATGTTTATCTATCTATCTCTCTATCTACCTACCTACCTGCCTACCTATATTTGTGCGTAAACCTGCCTATCTTCCTACCTACTAATCTATACTGTATTGAGTAGTATCCTTCCCAAATTCATCCCCTGGAATCTCAGAATGTGATCTTATTTGGAATAGGGTTTTTGCTGATGGAATCAGTTAAATTCAGATCATAGTGAATTAGTGTGGACCCTATATCCAGTGACTGATGTCCTTATAAGAAAGCCATGTGAAGACACATACACATGGGGGGATTGCCCTGTGATGGGAGCAGCAGACATCATAGTGATGCATCTACACTAAAGAATGTCAAGGACTGCCAGTTAGGGAGAGGCAAGGAAGGACTCTTCTCTAAAGCCTTTGGGGAGAGCATGGTCTTGCCAACATTTCATTTTGGACTTCTAGCCTCCGGAATTGTGAGAAGATAGATTTCATTGTTTTAAGCCCCCCAGTTTCTAGTAATTTGTTGTGGCATCCCTAAGGAACTAACATAGTTTCTATCTGTTGGTTTTATAGGCTGCTCTAACAAATTACCACCAACTTGTGGCTTCAAATAATACAAATTGATTATATTATAGTTCTGGAGATTAGAAATCCAAATAGGTCAGCAGGGCTGCATTTCTTCTGGAAGTCTAGGGGAGAATGTGTTCCTTGCCTTTTTCAGCTTCTAGAGGCTTCACTAATTCCTTAACTCACACCTGGAGCACTCCAGCTTCTGTGTCTGTCCTTTGGTGCCCTCCTGTGAATCCAACCATCCCGCCTTTCTCTTCTAAGGAGCCTTGTGATTACATGGGGCCCACCCCATATAATTCAGGACAGTTTTCCCATATCACATCTGAAAAGTCCCTTCTGCCATGCAAGGTAACATACCGAGAATCTGGGGATGGAAATGTTCTCATCTTTTGGGGACTCTTTATCTAGCTATCTAGCTATTTACACACATTTGTGTGAGAATGAAATGTCCTCAAATGTCAAGGTCATTATTTCTGTATGATCATAAGGCTTGTTTTTATTTTATATATGTAGTAAATACATAAGGCTTATGTTATGCCATTTTATGTGCCACACATAAAAAAATGCTGTGCCAGCATTTTGAATCCTAATTAAAATGTTGGCCTCAATGCCACAAAGAATAATCCACATTCTTCCTGTGTTTCAAATTCCACTTAAATAAATAATATATTCATTCAGGGGCTTCCACTTTGGGAAAAAACCCTGGGTCTCGGGCTAGGAGACCACCTTTCCCATCAGAAAGCTCAGTAGCTCTTTTTGGTTCAATTCCATCGAATAGATTATTATTTTCACTGGACTGTTGATTTCTCCTTTACATGTGTCACAAGTGCACTGATGTCTGTTCGGTGTCAAACACAAGTTTTCTAGGTGCCGCTGATGCAGAGATGAGTAACACATTCTTCCATCACTCTAGAAGCACACAGTCTATTTGGGGAGACATTTGGAAAACAAAGATGGCACCATAATAGAGTTATTGCCTCATCTCAGACTTTCTGGGAGCAGAAAGGAGGCAGAATAGCATAGCAGACCCCTGAAGGAGATTCAGTGTTAAATGAGTGGTGTCAGGTCCATTTTAAATGAAAATGAGACAAAAATTCTGGAAGACACAAACACATTTCTACAGTCATAATGATGACTCTCCCAGAACGGAGAAAGGTTTGGGAGTCTTCAGATGACATAATTCACTAGTTGGACCCCTCCAGGGCTAGTTCAACGCTGGGACTTGCCCTGGGCTCTTTTTGTCCATGACTCCTTCCTGCGCCTAGTGAGTTGGAGCCCTCCCTTCTTAAGCTGTCTGCAGAGGAGGTGCACGTTGGCAGGAAGGTCATGTCTTGTGCCTGTTGAGTCCCATGTGGGCCTGGCTCATGGAAGAGCTGTTATGCAAGAGCGGCGCCTGGAATTGTACACCAAACTCTAATTGTAGGTCACCTGCTTCACTGAGCATCTCTCTACCCTGGGGGTTCCTCTCCACCTGCTGAAAGGGTGAGAAGTTCCATGGTGCAGGTGCAGCTGGGCATGCGGAAGCAAGTGACCCATGTATTCTAAAGCTTTGAATACATGCCACAAGTCAGTGGAATTCAGAAAAATACATGCTACTCTTTTATTCCATACAGCCAAGTAAATCAGGAGCCAGATTACCTGGGTTTAAATCCCAGTTCAGGCATTTTTTTTAATCCCTTTATGCTTGGGTGCAAGCGTAAAATAAAATAGGCTTGCTAAGCAGATTAAATTATGCATGCATGTGAAGAAATTAACAGAATATTTTGGCATACAGTGAAACCCCCATGTATTCAATCTAACATTTAATCCTCTATTCCTTCAATCGTGGTTGAATACAGAGCCCTTTCTATGAGCAAGAGATAGGGCTTCACGCTTTACAGGAAAGAGACAATGTCCAAGACTGCGGTCCAAGTTTTCCATGAACACAGAGTTGAGTAGGAAAAGAAGACACATACCCTAGAAATGATGAAGGAGCAAAGTAAGGCATTTTACAGGGGATGAAACTAAAGCAAACAAGTGAAGGGATTTTCCCAGGCCTGAAGATCCCTCCCAATTTTATCTGCTTCCTTCTTCCGGAATTGGATCAAAGACTGATATCCCAGATACGAGAAGTTACAGGGTTTGAGAGAATGGAAAGGCCAGGGTAGCGTGGGGGGGCGGGGGTGTTGGGGAGTAGAGGTGCAGCTGGGAGGTCTCAGAAGGAAGTGACGCAGGCAACAGTGTTAACGACTCTGAGGTGATCCTGCCCAATATAGCATGGATTTTCCAAATACCTACTTTGTGAAGTATGTTGTCCTAGCATAAGAAATGTATAAAGAGAAGAAAAATATAAATACATTCACATATTTATATGTTGAGCTAGAGAGAAAAAAGAGATTTGCCATGATTTCTATTTTCTTTGCTGTCTCCCTACCCCCACTGTGCATGCACGCACACGTGTGTGTGTGTGTGTGTGTGTGTGTGTGAGCGCATTTCCTTCAGAATAATCTGCAGAGTTTATAATATATCCTTAGGTCTTATTATGGTTACTACAGGAATCATAAATAATATACACAAAGCTGTTTTTCTTGAGGCAGCTATTTTTATCAGTATGTTGAATTTTTTTCTGAAAAATGAGGATACAATTACATTTTTCTTAATTTCCTAATTGAAAATATTAATGTTCTGATTTCTATTAATTATACTGTCTCACATTGTGTTAGTTTATAATGTTTATGCCTTTTTCTGCAACAATAATTTTCATACTGTTTTTAGCTCTCGTTCTCAATTTAAATAGATGTGATGTAAATTTAGTTCATCCATAGAAATGACATCAAATTTCTGACTTCTTTTGTTTGATTAGTCTTTCAAGTTCAGTGACTTTATCAGGATATTTCTTGGTTTCAGAGTTATATATCAGTTTTATGGAAAATAACAATAACAAAATAACCCAAAAAACTGTGGCCTTTCAAACTTCACATGCAGATTTTCTATATTTTAGGAAAGTATTTTCACATTACATATTTGAATACATTTTGTTTCATTTATACTATTCTTTATTTTTAAGAAAAACGATCATGCAAAAATTCAGTGTCCTTTGTTGGTTTTTTTAGCATTGATATCATTTTCTCTCTTATGATGTTGATCTCTTAGTAATTTTCCAATTACTTTTGCATGATTTTTTCCTTAAGCTTATGTTCTTCCATTTTGACTCTATTTTAAGCTATTCTATTCTTGTTGCTTTTGACTTTTTTGTTTTTTTTTTTAATTTCTGTACTGGCTTACTATTATCTCCCCCCCGCCCCCTTGAGGTATGGAGTTAAATGTTAACCACCTTCTGTGATCCTGAAATTTCTTATTCAATCTGTTTTTCCTATCTTGGGTAAGTACCTAAGAGTAAAATGTCTGGAACAGAGTAGGAGAACATCTAACATTCAAGATAATGACACAACATTTTTCCCCAGTTCATGTTCTAGAGTAATATAAGAGATCAAGTTGGCCTGCATTTTAACACTTGGATTATATGACTTTTTATTTTCCAAATTGAATATCACTTATATTTTTCTACTTAGATCTTTCATTTTGATATTGAAGTCCTCAGTTCATAGGGAGTTGATTTTTATATGACAGGTGAGAGTCCATTTCTTCTGCACATGTGCAAACATCTTTGATTAGTCCCATGCACATTTATTGAATAGATCTTCCCCAAGAACATGGGGCAAACTATCTGTCATTTATCAGGGCTCAACATCACGTCCCATTGGTCCAGTTGTCTATTCCTCCACCAACACCAGAGGTCTTGATTACTTTAGCTTCTCAATTAGACCTAATATCCATTGGGACATATCCCCCATTCTTCTCTTTCTTCTCCTCCTCTTCTTCCTTTTCTTTCTAAATATCTTGATTCTTCTTATTTCTTTATCCTTTAACAGGTATTTTAGAATGTCCAGCTTGAAAATTTCTACTCAAAACAAAAGAGTTACCTCACAAATCCAGACCAGGAAATCAGAGAAGAAATTCAATGAAGTATTTTCTATAAGCAGATTCGGGAGGGACTTGATGTCTGGGTTAGCCTAGGACACAAGGGATCGTTGTGCAGAAGGCTTGAGAAAGCAGGTACAGTGACTATATTGTAAAGAGAGGCTGAGGTTTAATGACAGAGGGCCTCAAGCAACGAAGGTTTAAATTTCATTCTGCAAACCACAGAAGAGAGATCCCCTGAAGCTGTCTGTGTAGGTTAGTTGACTTACAGTGTTCTGGCAAAAAGTACTTCAGAAGACTTTCAGATATGTATTGGGGGTAAACAAGATACCATTTGAAAACTTGAGAGCTTCCTCCGCCCCATTTTATTTACATTTGTGCTCCCTAAGACAGGATCTGTCTCCCATCCCAATCTGGTGCTCTTGTGGCAGCTCTGTGTCTGACGATGGCGTCTGTGCATGCTGTCCGGCGTTCTAATCTGCCCGCTGCTGAGATTAATATGTTTGGTCACGTATCACAGATGAGGAAGCCAAAAATTTTGTGAGCTAGTGTGGGCCCCTGCTGTCTCCCAGCCCATGTGGGTGGAGTGGAAATTGGATTTTACTACCAAAAAAACAGGACAGACAGCTGCTGAACCCCGGGGGACCACACAACCTGTCAGGATCCTTGCTGCCCTCCATCTCGGGGCGGCCAAGCCCACTTTTTGCTGTGCGTGAACTCAGCTATGCATGAAATTTAATAGTTTCCATAGATAAATCTGGTCAGCAGTCTAAATACACCCAAGACACTGAGAGAACATAATAAGAATAAATCTTGTTATCAATACTCCCAAGCAAATTAAAAAAAGATAACAAGTTCCTTCCACAGTTACTTCATTTAAACAACTTGACGTCACTGCCTTTCTCCAAGCAATGATTCATCAGCAGACACGTCAGTGGAGTTTGTTGACCAGTGAGGAAGAAATAACAGATACAGTGTGAGATTACAAAATCCATTTCTTCCTGATAAACCCACTGAGTTTCGACTTAACCAGCTTACGTAACAACAGGCAAAACAGGACAAATGCTCTGGCTTCTAAGGAAAAGGAAACTCAAGTGTTTCATTCTATGTGGCAAGCCCACAGGAATATATAGACACACATAAATACACACACACACACACACACACACACACTGGATACACAACCTTCACACATTCACATAGTATTGGGAAATACATCATAAACAAAACAATATATGTAAATACACATATGCACACATACATATATAAACACACATAGACATGTGTAGTAACACACCTACGCAAACAGGTACACATAAAGGAAAGCAGAGACCACAAGTAAAGCACAACTACATAATACACCCTTTTAAAGTTCTAAAAGAAGACAGAAGAGAAGTTGTAATTACAAAAGGAATAGTGTGATCACTTTGCGATTCATTGCAAATGAGTTAGTGAACCATTTGATATAGGAATTGTTAAACTCATGAAGACTTCAAGGCAATTTTTTGACCTGATGTTGCCTAAGTAAGTTCTCTGCTTGAGAATGCATTACATAGTAGAGGGATAACTCATTGTGCCAACAGAAGTTGAGGGACTGATGAAAGTAATGGAGAGGAGGAAGACATAGGCTGGTGGCCACTATCTATGAGACCTGGCATTGTGGACTGGAACTTATGGAAACTGAACTTTCAGGAAGAGTCTGCTCAACACTTTAGGAAGTATTAAAGCTGCCTTCAGTGAAAGAAGATACAAACAAGAATGCATTTGATTGGCATATTCCAACTCCCAGAAGAAGAGTAAATGTGAGAGTGGTGGGCTCTGGAGAGTATGATAATTTTCCCCGTGTTGAGAATAAGTTGTCATGTCCTCTGCTGTACAGGACTGTTATAAAAATAGTTCAGGTTTTTGGGGCGCCTGGGTGGCTCAGTGGGTTAAGCCTCTGCCTTCGGCTCAGGTCATGGTCTCAGGGTCCTGGGATCGAGTCCCGCATCGAGCCCTGAATTGGGCTCTTTGCTCAGCAGGGAACATGCTTCCCCCCCGCTCTCTGCCTGCCTCTCTGCCTACTTGTGATCTCTCTGTCAAATAAATAAATAAATAAATCTTTAAAAAAAAAAATAGTTCAAGTTTTTCTTAACATGCAGAAGAGAAGGACTTCAGATGAGTGGGAGCATTTCTCTTGACCCCACTGTATGTCTGGAACTGTCTAAGGAACTTTCATATATTTTTTCATGTGTTAAGATCAAATTTCCATACTTATACAGAGTTCTGATTTAAATAGAATGTAATACAAACTCAGATAGAAAATTTCAAACTTGCTACTCTCCTCCCAAACTCTATGTGGACTCTTCAAAACAAAATGGATAAGATTTTTTTTATATGGTCATTTTATTAATGATTTTTCTTTTTCCTTTTTTCCTTTTCTTTCTTTCTTCCTTTCTTTCTTTCTTTATTTCTTGAGCCCTTTATAGTAAGTTAGAGGTAAGAAATACAGAGAATGTATATACATCTGTCTTATATGTCTTTAGGAATACTGAGTTTCAGCTTGACGTATTATGAAACCTGGTTTTGCTCTTTGGGGAAATCTCCAGGTTCTCAGAATAAGGGCAAAGACCATTATAGTAACATGTCTATCCAGATAAGATGCTCACTCCCCTTCTCTCTACTCTCCACATAGTTCTGGGTGGTTATAGTCTTCTGCTGGCAGGAGGATAAACTTAATGGCAAGGGGTTTGAAAACTTATTGGCATTTAGGAGTTTATAAAATATTTATGAAAACTTGTCTGGGTGAGAACTGGTGTGGAATATTGCCTAATTTTAAAGTGTTGAGAAATATGACAAATTGCTAATCCAATTTAGCATTTTTTAGGATTCAGCAAGATAAAGATTTCTGTCTTAATTCATTCTATTCACAGGACCTCTGGAGCCATGATGACTGAATGGGTGAGAGGGGGTCTAATTTAGTCTAAATAATTATTCCACAGGAGGAAAAGGAGACTATAATAGTCCCAAAATACTCTAGAGAAGAAATGTTGAGCAGAGCCATGAGAGATGATATATCAGAAACTGTATCAGAAACCTGTTCACAGAGAGGCTGTGCTAGACACCAAGAGGGACATCACAAGGGAGACAGAAAACTCTGTCCAGCCTATTAAGAAACTAGTGATAGAGGTATAGCAAGGGATGAGGAAGGACCCCAGGCAATATATGCTCTAGAAGTCCTGGAACCAAAGAAAAACTCCTAAGTAAGCTGGAAGGTTTCGTGGAGCATGTAAATACTGGAAATTGATCAGAGAAACGTAAGTAGATGCTAGAATATTCCTAAGATAATGAGGGTCCCATGTTGGCTGGCCCCAACACCAGTATGGAAGTATTTGGAAATACAAAAATAACAATAGGTATCATACAAGGGAACCAGTCAGAAGAGCATGGGACTCTTAATCTCGGGGTGGTGAGTTTGAGCCCCATGTTGGGTATAGAGAATACTAATAAATAAAGAGATAGATAGATAGATAGATGAATAAATAAACAATAGGTATTGGACATAAATTATGCATCAATTGTATGTCAGGTGCTGCTATGTTTATTTTCATATGTTATATAATCCTCACAACAACTTTATGAGAACATATATTATTAGTCCTGTGACACATTTAGAACATAATGTTTTACTGGTGGAACTAAGCCAAGATCACACATCTAGCCCTGGTTTATAGACATTAAGAAGATCATACTCAGTTTTTTTTTTTTTTTTAACAAGCAGGGCTATTGATTAGTTGACTGTCTTAACCAAAACCTTTGGTCATTAGGAACATCCAAACATATAGGTGGGGAGCTCCTGTTGTGAGCCTCCCAGTACAAGTTAGATTTTGAAACAGGTAAGAGTTAAGGTTACCGACAATTTTAAGGTTCTATGGCAATTATCCTTTAATTAGTAAACCACATAAGTAAGGAGATAAACAAATAAATAAATGCAAAGTGAATTTTTATCTCAGCCTTGGCATAAACATCGCCTGGAAGATACCTCCTCTGTTCACTGGTGTTTCAAAGGCCATTTCTCTGCAAGCTGCTGATGCAGTGCAAATTCCATTTATAAATTCTACCTCTATCTAACTTGTGGTTAATTTGTCTGCAGACCTTAAATCTGGCAGAATTTTATGAGCTGAGACTCCATGCAAGTATAATTAAGAGACATTTTACAATTTTAGGTTCTAAATGATGGCTTAAGTGCAGAGATATATTTTTTTTAAAGGTGAAGAACAGAAAGTGCAAATTAAAAAAAAAAATTACCCTTCATCAGATGTAAAAGAAATACATGCTAAAGTGGAAAATTTTGGGAACAGAGACAAGTAAAGATGTTAAAATAACAATGACCCTTAAGCCCGACATCCATAATCACTCTTAGCAATTCAGGATAGTCCCAATAATTCAACAAATTCCTTCCAGCTCTTCCTTCCATAGTTGAAATAGTATTTTCTAGAACAAGAGTTTTCAAACTCTTTGGTCTCAGAACCAGTTTCCATCTTAAAAATTATTGAAGATTCCCGAGAGTGTTGTTTATGTGTTTTGTTGATATTTGCTGTTCGATATCAAACTTGAAAAATAACTTAAACATTTATTTGTTTAAAATTGCAATAATAAATTCATTACATGTCAACACAAACAATATACTTTAGTGAAAATGACTATAGTTTTTTCAAAAGCAAACATTTAGTGGAAAGAATGGTATCGTTTTATAAATCTTTTTAATGTCTGACTTAATAGAGAACATCTGGATTCTCACATATGCTTCTGCATTCAACCTGTTGTGGTATATTGCTTTGCCTAAACATACAAAGAAAATCCAGCCTCACAGATATGACCTTGGAAAAAGAGGAATATTTTAACAGTTTTTTCCAGATACTCATGATGTGTCCTATAGACTCTGGAAAGCTTCACTGTACACTCATGATAGAAGAGACTGAAAATATAAATAATGTCTTAGTATTATTGTGAACTTAATTTTACCTTCACATACTTCCTAAAAGAGTCTTGGGGACACCTAACAGCTTCTCTACTTTGAGAATCCCTGCTTCGTATACATTCTGTTTGTCACCCTACAGGGTATTTTAAACATTAAAAGTAATTTAAATTAAAATTTGTCATAATTGATTTAACCATCTTCATGCTGCTTGAGCATTTTGGATGATTCCTGTTTATAATGGCAAAGATAACACTGGAATAAATATCTTTTATCCATAATTCTGCATTTGAATTCCATATTAAGTTCCTTTCAGGCAAATGATGAGAGGATTGTATTTCATGGTACTTAATATATTTTACCAACTTGATTTCAAGAAGGATTTTACCAACTATTGATCAAATAAGATATAAGAGCAGATATCTGAGTCTTCAGCAACACTGAATATATGACATCAAATAATCTTTGCTCTGCTTTTAGAAAAAAAATAATTTATATTTCAAATTCTTTGCGCACTGATGTGTGAAGTTGACTGTGTGCTTATTACCTACAAAAAATTGTACATGTAAATATTGTAACAGTGGGCTTCCTGAAATTAGTGTTGATAATCCATTCTACACCGTGAAAGAAATTTGTAAATCTGACCAAATACTGCAACAATTTATCCTAATAATATATTTTAAGTGTGTTTGTGTGCATGTGTGTGTATTAGTTTGTAAGGCTGCTTCAAATAAGTTCCATAAAATGAGTGTTTTAAATGAAATCCAGGTGCCTGCATGGCTTGGTCAGTTTAAGCATCTGCCTTTGGCTCAGGTCATGATCCTAGGGTCCTGAGATCACATGCCATATGGGGCTCCCTGCTCAGCAGGGAGTCTGCTTCTCCCTCTCCCTCTGCCACTCCCCCTGCTTGTGCATGCTCTCTCTCTCAATCTCTCTCTGACAAATAAATAATATCTTAAACAAACAAAAACAAAATTCATTTCCTCACAGTTCTGGAGGTCAGAAGTTCAAAATCAAGATGTGGGGAGGGTCTGTTCCTTTGAAGTCTTTGAGTAAGAATTTGATCCTTGCCTCCCTCCTACTTTCTGGCTGTTTCTGGCCATCTCTGGCACTCCATGGCTTACAGAAACATCATTCCCAACTCTGCCTCTATCTTCACACATCGTTTCCCCTGTGTGTGTTTGTGTGGGTCCAAATTTTCCCTTTGGACTTAGGGACCCACTCTAGTCCAGCATGACCCCATCCTAGCTTAACTAATTACATCTTCAATGACCTTATTTCCAAATTAAGTCACATTCTGAGGTGGTGGGAGTTAGAGTTTCAACATAAAATTTGTGGAGGGACCAAATTCAATCCTTAACAGAATGATTCACAGACT
>ML101397.1:26080-40552 GCA_003697995.1 Taxidea taxus jeffersonii
CTAATATTTACCCCATTCCCAATAAGAAATTTTGTCTTCCTGTGGCCTGTTTATTTGTATATTAGTATTAGTAACATATTAGTATATTAGTATTAGTATATTATATTAGTATATTAGTATTAGTATTAGTATAATAGTATACTACTATTAGTATAATAGTAATAACATATTAGTAACATAATTTTCACCACCACCATGATCAGCCAGTACACACATCCAGAATTCTACTGATTACAAAGAGCTTCTGCATGCTTGGCGTCACTCGACCATCTTGGCTACTTAAGCAAAGCAGGGCTGAGATGATAAAACACAATTCAAAGGAATCCGAGGCTCAGATTGATTGGCTTGCCCAAGGACACTGGGAAAGACAAAGGCCTCACCTTGTGTTTGGATCAGAGCCAGGAAGGACAGTTTTAATGACCATAACTGTAGGTGTGAGCCAGTCAAAATGCTCTTTCACCAAAACACACTATTTCACCAAAACATGCTGAGTGGTGAATTACTTAAAACTTAAGTAAGAAAAATCAGTTTCCTAGAACAATTATCTAATCTCTTAAGAAAATAGTTGCAGTTTTGTATGACTTTTAATCGTTGTTGTCATCACAAGTTATGTGGTCCAACGTTACTTTTGCAAGATTTACATTCAGACATTTTTGTTTGATCTTTGCTTGAAGTTCTTGTTTCTTCCCATTAATTATCAGTAAATATAAGAAAAATATATGCAAGCAAAATAATCAGAGGCAATATTTAATCTTACATAAGACCTTTGCTCCATCAAGCTAATGTCTAACAGCACTATTGCTTTGTTATATTCCTGTGGTCACAGAAATGTAAATACTCTATAAGTTCCACTTACTTTTTTGATCATGTGGGAAAAGGCAATATAAATAGCCTTCTTATTTTCCATTCATTTAAAAAACTTCTCTTCTCTACAGTTGACATTTACATTTGCAATATCAAGATCAGTTGAAATTGAAAGTTTACAGTTTTTTATTCCAATGATGGAATCAGCTAGTGGCAAATCTATTGGGAAATATACAAAGGGAAGTTATATTAGCAAGGTTACAATGGCCAAAAAGAGCCCAGCTGTCCACTGTTAGAGCGATGGATAAACACATTGTGATATTCTCACTTAATTAGTGATATAGGACAGGGAAAATGAGTATGGCTGAATCTCAGAAACATTAAACACTGAACAAAAGCAAGTCATAGAAGAAAGCATGGGATATGACTCTGCTCTTACAAAGTTCAAACACATGTAAAACTCAAGAATACATTGATCAAGAACACACCTTGAGGGGTTCACACTACAAAGGAAAGCCAGACGATGATAAAAACAGAACTCAGAATTGGATTTTCTGTGTGGCAGGAATAGGGGATGATGAGACAGGGACATTCACTCAGGAGCATCCAATGTACTCATAATGACCATTTCATAAGCCAGATGGTGACTATGGGTATTGCTTTTGCAATTTTTCCTTTGCATGGATTTAATATTTATTAAAAATGTATTTGAAATGATAGGTCCTACATGGAAATCATATCTGTGCTGGAAAAGTACAACCTGTCTTCTACATAGGTTGGGTTTTTTAATTGAGCAGCTCTGACAGAAAGTATCATATAGGCCTACTAAGTGTCTCCACTTTGTTGAGCACATTTGAAGTGGGTTGAGAGAAGGTCACTATAAATCAGGCCCAGCTTCTGCCTTTGTGGACTTTAGCCATTCACAAGATGATATTCACCTTAAGAAATAAGCAAGGGCTTGAGGCTACCTCTACTTTCTTCATTTTGTGTCTGGATTATTTTGTAATATATGATTTATAAAGAAAAACCATTAGGTTCATCTAATATACCACTTTGAAAGAGCTCTTTCTAGAGTCTCTGATTATGACAATTGTCACCTAAAACTCTTCTTCTATCATGTCCCCGGGGCTTGTAGCATATAACATGTGCTGTGCCTTAACCTGTAGGGCCATTTTAAGTCTCAAGTCACCAAGCTCACTCTTCAAGCTCTGCCAATGCCACCTTCTGGCACTGTATCCCTGACTATTTGCTCCTGGACAGAATGGCGTGTGCCAAGATCCAAGAGATTGAGAAGACCTACATGTGTCATTCTGTCCAGGTGGAGTGCACTACTGCTGTTGGGTATCTAATAAAGACCACCTAGCACCTCAGTCCAGGAAGCCTTTCCTTACCCTTAACCTGGGTCAATATCCCTCACCTGTACCCTCCAGACACCCCTACAATAATTTATCAATAATATGTATTTATTGCCTTTATCAATAATATGTATTTATCACAATGCTAAGTGATTAGCTGTTGCTTTTCTGTATCCCTGATAATTCTATGAGCTCTCCGAAGTGTATGAATCTCAGGGTTTCATACAACAGAGAATATTGGCAACCAATAAAACCAGAAGTACCTACAAATTAAAAAAAAATGAGTGAGTCATTGAATTCATTAATTTTCTTAATCTTAAAATGCAGGATGTGAATCTGCTTGGAGGCAGTAGGAATTGAACTGGCCTTTGAAGGGGTAGACTTGGATTAGCAGAAGAGCAACAATATACCCAAAGGGGAACTGCATAAGCGAAAGGAGAGATGGAAGAATTTGAGAGTTCTTCTGGTAACAATGAGCACACAAGACTGATGAAGTAGGAAGTTCATATTACTGTGTGTGGCGGAGGAGGCGGGGGGGACTGTGGGAAGGAAAATTGGGCTAAAGTAGGACAAGAGCTGGGAATCGATCCTGCATGACATAAAAAGGACAATGAAGGACTCAGACCGTTGGAGTGACCTGATGAAACTAAGTCACTGCTGAGTTAAGAAGAGCAAAATGACTCAAAATTGAAACTGGAA
The DNA here is from genome assembly GCA_003697995.1 of Taxidea taxus jeffersonii. NCBI lineage: Eukaryota > Metazoa > Chordata > Mammalia > Carnivora > Mustelidae > Taxidea > Taxidea taxus. The sequence goes on from ML101397.1 coordinate 28,939, forward strand.
ATGTCAAATCTAAGCTCGCCTTTCTGGCTCTGATTATAAATACACAAAAAGTCCTAAACAGTACCTGCCTCCATCATTCTCAAAGAGGATGCTTGGCAGTTGGGAGGCAACAGCAGAGACTGACTCATTGCAATTACTCTGGAAAATGAAAGAGGTAGAGGAAGTAAACTGACGGAAGTGCTCAGGGAAATTGCGAAGTACCTGTCAGAGCGTGATAATTGGGTGGCAGTCTTTTGTGAGCTGGGATGGAGCATGGCCCAGGTAAGGAGAAAACCTCAGCAAAGTAACACGTTTTGTTCCCCTTGAGAGTTTTAGAAACAGACTGTGTGATGATGATGTTTTTGTGCTCCAGGCAAGCTTCCACGGAGGAAGAAGTGTCTTGAGGAGGGGGCCCGTTGTACCACATTGACAGCTAAGAAAAAATCATTCCTCTTCCAAATGATGAGTGATCCAAGGAAAGTGGACTGAGGGCCAGACTAGTGCAGCTCCTTCCAAAGAGAAGAAATAGGACTGGGAAGGTATGAGCTACCTAAAAAGTGCTGAAATGTCAGTGCTCTGTATCTGGCTGGAGGAGGAAGAAGGCATTTTCATAGCTGGATGAGTAAACCTGAGGCCTTTATGGGTTTCACCAAATTTGATTTATGGGTAGGGAGATGGGTTGGGGGAGAGGGGGAGAGTGTCAATTGCATTAAAGGAAGCCATGAAAAATTTCATAAAGGAGATGCCATTTGGCCTTTAGCCCAAAGAGTAAAGTGTATATTCCAGACAGAATGGCAAAGGCATGGGTTTTGAAATGGCATGCTATGTCTGGAAAATCTCAAGGATTCTGCGTAAACCTGGGGTAATGAGTGAAAAAGAACTGAGATAATAGAGACGCACAGGTAGCCTCATGGTGGGAGGCCTTGTTGTCATGAGATGACCTTATCCTTCTGGAAACGGGAGAACCACTGAATGGGTTAAAAATTATTTGCTCCCTGAGACTCTCTGACATTTCAGGGATCCTTGAACCCTGACCTTTTTTTGTTCCCGCCTTCAGCTCAGCTCAGCTTCTACTCTGGCTGTCACTATAATAGCAGTTTATTTCAGTTGAACTCTCCAGGTCTTATTTGATGATGTACAATAAATTCTTTTATAATTCAATTGGGTTGTCTGACCTTTCACTCCTAATTGAGTGAGGATGGAAGAAGCATGAAGATGATAAAAACATGACCCTTATTTGAAGGAGCGCCTTTTACAGTGGAGGAAGACATGTGTCTACAAAACTAAATCTAGAACAAATCTTAAACAAATTAAGTACTCTTGGAGCACAGATAAGGAAACACTAAATACTCTGCATAAGATTTCTAGTCCAAGGGATTATGCCTAAAGATAACCACAGGTATAAGATGGGACAGTTTTATATGCCAGGCATAGTTGTCATATTAATCTCTGTATTTATTTCTGTCTGCTCTGACTTTGTGTCACGCATGCTTGTAATCAGTTGGAACTTGTACATAGTTAATGGTGTAAATTGATGAGTGTCTAGAGGTCCATCGGGAGGTGGGGCACGAGGACACAGAATGATTTATTTCTGAGGTCATATTGAGAGAAGAGGAGCAGCTTGAAAGTGAGGGAGTGGAAAGAACAAGGATATGTTGCTGGTGAGTCTGGCGAGGAGGCAGAGTCGATTCAAGCCATGAGGACAGCTGGTTCAAGGTGTCTGGGAGTAATCCCAGGGTGGGGGGCGGTTGGTAGTATGTGAAAGAATTTGGAATGAACCAACAAGATTACTGAGTGAACTTAATGGAAAAGTGGAGATTGTGTAGCACCCCTTCTGGCTTCCTTGATTTTACTGATTTTTTGTGGCTTTTTTTTTTTTTTTTGTCTTAGAGCTATAATTTATAGATAATTCAACTTACAAATGATTCTCTCATAGATATACAAACACAGTTTGTCCAGTGGAGAGGACAACTGGTATCCCAACACCTTCTTGGGAGGATAAAGATACTTATCTATTTGGCTTTGAATTCTCCTTTGAACTGGTTATAACATCCTCTTTGTTTCCTCATGAATTGAGTTAAGTAAAATCTTTGACATGTTAGGACTAACTAAACTTATATAAGAATGCTGATTTAAAAAAAATCAATATTCCTCATTAACATGAACTTTATCTGAATGTGGGTTCAAGAATCTAATCATTTTTCTCCTTTGCCTCACATTTCTAATGGCAGGAAAAGGGCTCCCTAGTCCTCCTAGTTCATAACCCAAGATCATGTTGGCTAATCCAGACATCTGGCAGGTGAGTGGAGGTCATTTTTTCCTTTCAGGATGCCTAATAAAGTGACTATTTTCCCTGCTGTTCCTTCCAGGGAAGAACATGTGTGTGAACTTAAAGCCTGAGACAAAGATTGCTTGACAAGGATTGAATTGTGAGTTGCTTATTTTAAACAAATAATGTGCTCTAGCTGCTTTCTAATGTATTCACATTTCATATTCTCCCCATGCAATTATGAGTTGTGTCTAGAGAACATTTCCAGACTAACAGAATACAATGGCCCATTGGGGAAGGAGTCTTAAGTATAAGCATTACTTCCATAAAAATAAAATCCGAGAAAGTAGTTCACGGGGTGGAAAGAAATCTTACTTAGGAATATTCAAACAGTGGTACCATCTGATGCTTGTATCCTGATGGTAGATTTGATGGCCCTCTCCTTTGTGGCTCCAGTATATCCGGTATATATTCCTATCCTAATGGCTGTAATGCTTGATTGCATTTTTTTAAAGAATTTTATTTATTTATTTATTTATTTTAGAGAGAGAGACTTTGCACGAGTGCGAGTGGAATGGGGGTGGGTAGGGAGAGACAAGAGCAGACTGGAAACTGAGTGTAGAACCTGATATGGGGCAGACCAGGGCAGGAGGGCTTTTGTGGGGGGTGTTGATGGAGGGAAGGCTTGACTGGGGGCAGGGCTCGATGGGGGACTCAATCCCACAAACCTGAGATCATGACCTGAGCCCCAAAATCAAGAGTCCAAATCTTAACCAACAGAGCCACCCAGGCTCCCCTCCTTGACTGAATTTATTCCTCGATGTTTATCTGTCTTCCTCACTAAGTTTTGAGGCACTTGAGAACAAGAGACTTATTTGATCTTTCAACATTGAGCATAAGTTTGGACTACAGTAATTTTCTAATATGCATCCCCCATCACTGGACAGTTCTCACAACTGCAATATTACATAACAGAATCTATCCCTAATTTCAATGTGTAGGGTACAAGTGTGTCCTTGGAGTTGTACAGATCAAATCTGTGGTTCCTCCAATATCATGGAGACAAGGCATGAGAATAAATTGTTATAAAGGAAAGCAATTAGAACAATGGAAGTCACTAAATTAGAATCTGTCCACACATCCTCCAAGAATCACATAGACAGGAAGGAGAATAAGTAAAACTTCAGTTAGACCATGGCTGAAGGATGTATGTGAGATAGAAAATGCTTAGTTTCAATATATATCAAGGTTGAGGGATAAAGTTTAGAAAGAGTGGATTGCCTCAGGAACCAATGCCAGAGCTGAGGGCACATGGGAACATATGGAAGAAAGATATCTGTGGTAGGGTCCCACATGTGAAAGAACACAGAGCACCAAAATGTGTTCACAATCAGAAAGCAGGTCCCACTTGAGTGAGGATGGATGTGAGGACTGAAATCAGAGCTACTGGGAAGTTAACAACTCTGAAGCCTAAGTGTGTAGGAAGGGATAGAGATATCCACTGTATCATTCTAAATGTTCTGTATGTTTTTAAAATTTCATCATAATATGTGGGAAAACTATAAGAAGGCCATGAAAAGAACCAAAACAAGGTAGAGTGAATGTGCTACGGGAATACAGGAGAAAGTTCACTGCCGTGGTGGGGCTAAAAGAAAGGGGCTTTGAGAGGGGTCTGGAGGGAAGTATAATTACCTCTCACCTGGGTCAGGGCAGGGGCAGACATGGTCGCTCATTGATTCTTGATGTGGTGCCTGGTGCTAACTTGACTACCTGGAGCTTCGGGGGCACATGATTGGAGAAGTTATCCTTTGATCAGGTGTAATGTAGGGAAATAACATTTCTTGAGTACATGCACAGGGCCACACATTGTGGTAGGTGCTTTATGTGCCTTTTACCAAAATCTTGCCTAGTTGGGTGTCATGGAAGCTGAGATACAATCAAAGAATTGCAGGTGTGCTGAGATGTGGATACTTTCCACCTTTGAGGTATCTGAACAAGGACTGGGACAGCCAGAGTCCCTGGACCAGGCACATCATGCCACAAAGAGCCCATATTTTCTGGGTCTCACTGTGTTAGAGCATTTATTCCTCAAGGTAAACCATAAGGTAAGTATTACCATTAACATTTCAAATATGGTAGGTTCAGAGGAGGCTCCAGGTAACCCAGGAACTAGTAAACTAGCCAGCATCAGATCCTCAACAGCCAGTGGGTAGCAAAGCCAGGAGTGCTTGGTACCTACAGCTGAGATTTTCCTCCATACCATATACTTCAGCTCACCAGGACCCTCATAGATGGCCTCGGATCCAAAAGGCTTAGGGCATCTCTGCATCATATTTGCAAACTTAGAGAGGGCAAGAACTAAGATTTGGAAGCTGAAGTAATAAAGGAACTGGAAGGATCTCCCAGGTAACACCAAGTTCTAGAACATAGGGGACTTTGTGGCAGAGCAGTAGTTTGATCACAGCATACCAGTGGGAAGATCACACTCCACACCAACTGGGTTCAAATCCTGGATGTCCTGAATGACAGGTTAAGGAGACAGGGTGATGAGGCATAGAGTGGGGATAAAATAACTCATGCTAAGTTATTCTGGGAATTTTGCTCCAGTTATTCCTCTGGAAAGGAATCAGGACTGAGCCCATGCAAAATTTCTACAGATGCCTGGTGTTGCTGTATTGCAAGTGTATTCCAGACTGAGAACAGTCTGGAATATGAATGTTATTTTCCTTCCCTCTCTCTCCCTCTCCTTCCCTTCCTTCCTCTCCTCCTTGTTTTACCTACCCCCACACTCCACCCCTTTGACTCTAGGTTCTCATGCAACACTGGGTCCATGAACCAATATTACTTACTTTTTGCATGCATAAAATTCCTAGCACAGCGGAGTTGGTTGGAAATAAGTGGGTTCAAAAGCACTGAAGTAAAAAGCGGTTTCTCTGCCATCTGACAAGGGAATGTAGGCAGAACCATAAGTAATTCACAACCAGAAGTCATTAATTGGTGGTGTTCTCATGTATTCATGGAAATAGGGGACGGGGAATCTCCAAGAAGGAGCAGAACAGCTCCCAGGCTTTCACTCATGGTAAGTGAACTCTCTGGAGAAGCTGTGGGTGCTCTGCAGTCTCAACAGGAAAATGAGTCTCACTCTCAGGACACATTATTTGGCCACTCCTGTCTCCCCTAGCAAGGGCCCTGATAGGTGGACTGAGAAAGCGTGGGATTACTCAGGTTCTGGTCCTTCCTTCTGTATTCAGCAAGTGTGGTTGGTGAAAGCCATAAAGTTAAATCACCAATAAAAAGAAACTACCCATTTTTTGCAAAAACTCAATAACATCATGCATTTTATTTGCAGCTCCACTGATTTTGAAAAGCCAATGGCAATACCTGTTCTGGAATAAAGTCTGTCTGTACATTAACTATTTTAAATTCAATAACAAAACCTATCCCTGCACTTGAGCAAGTTATGTTATGTCTGATTAAAAAGAAAAAAAAAATAGTTGTTGACTGATATGTAAATGATTTCTCTTTTCCCTAAATGGACCTTAAAATTTATTCATATTCTCAGTATTTACACATTTGCAGCCAAGACCAGCTCCCCACAAGTCATTGCATTCCTGCGTAAATATATCCACATGCTTTACCTCTCATATTGCCCATGTGCACAAATATATGTATAGGTAAATTCACACATAAAATTCAACAAATTGGATCCAAACCCACCACTATATTATGAGTGCCCATTACTGGTCTTGGCTGAGCACTCTGGCTTCCGTCTACACATTAATTCATAGTGACAACTCACAAGAGTTCCCTTAGTGAATATGTCATTTATCTATCCCATAAGGAAATCAGATTGTCAGACTTGATAGTAGAAATTTGTAGCAGTATCTTTCAGAAATCTGAAGCTACCGCTACTTTCAAACAGACCTTCCAGAAAAATAAAGGCATTCTGTACTGATGCCCCCTAGGAAACCAAGACACGCTTTTGATAGCTTCTCAGGGAGAAGCATTGTACCTCCTTGATGAGCTTCAAGATAGCTACTGCCCTTGAGACAAAAAGGCCACCAGTATGTTAAAGAAAGATTTTGTTTGTTTGTTTTAAAGATTTATTTATTTATTTATTTGAGTGGGGTGGAATGGGTGGAGGGAGAGAATCTCAAGCAGACTCCCTAATGAGTGAGGAGCCTGAGGAAGGGGCTCAGTCTCAGGACCCTGAGATCATGACCTGAGCCGAAGACAAGAGTCAGATGCTTAACTGACTGAGCCACGTAGGCATCCCAAGAAATTATCTTTTAAAATAGCTAATTATTGATATATAAACCACATTTCACAAAAGTCACTCATTTAAAGTACACAGTTCAGTGTTTTTTTAGTGTCTTCAGTGTTATGCATCCCTCACCATGATCTCATTTTAATCACCACCAAAAGAAACTCACACCCATTAGTAACAATTTCTCATTCCTAATACCCCCAATAGCCCCAGACAACCACTGTTCTACTTTCCATCTCTTTATGACTTGTCCATTCTGAGCATTTTATGTAACTAGAATTATACAATGTGTAATGTTTTATAACTGGCTTCCTCCATTCAATATTACGATTACAAGATTTATTCAACTGTAGTATGCGTGTACTTCATTTTTACTGCCAAATTTGTATTCCATTGTATTGATACAATGCATTTTATTTAACTATTCATAAATGAATGGTCATTTGGGTTGTTTCCACTTTTTGTCTATTATGAACAATACTGCTATGAAAATTCATGAACATGTTTTTGTGTGGATGCATGTTTTCCATTCTCTTGGACATATACGCATATGGTCATTCTATGTTTAATATTTTGAGGAACAACCTAATGCTTTTTCAAAGAATCACCTCACATTCTCATTAACAATGGATAAGGTTTCCAATTTTTCTACATCATAGCATATATATATATATATATATATATATATATATATTTATTATAGCCAACCTAGTGAGTGTGAAGTGATATTTTATTGTGGTTTTGATTTGATTTCCCTTTACATGATGGATAATGAATAATGAAGAATAATAATGTTGAGCATGTTTTCATGTGCATATTTGCCATTTATATATCTGCTTTGGAGAAATGTCTATTCAAATGATTTTTGTTATTAATTTATAAGCGTTTTTAAATTTTTTTATAAGCCCCTTGTCAAACAGGACTTGCAAATATTTTCTCCCATTCTGTGGGTTATCTTTTCATTTTCTTATGTCTTTGGAAGACAAAAGTTTCAATTTTGGTAATATCCAATTTATGTATTTTTCTTGTCTCTCTTATGATTTGAGTGTCCTTATCTAAGAAACTATTGCCTAACCATAAGTCATCAAGATTTACTCCTGTATTTTCTTCTAGGAAATTTACTGTTTTAGCTTTTAAATTTAAGTCTCTCGTCCATTTTGAGTTAATTTTTGTGTATGGATAAAGTACAGGAAAAATTTATTTTTTTGAACATGGGTCGCTGGTTTGTGAGCACCATATGTTGTTTGCAGATGAGGTTAACCTAAGTTCCCCATACTATTGGGGAAGAAGTAGAGCTATTAATTATAGACTCCTTAAAGCTGATGTTGAAATCTTAAAGCATATAAAGCATGTGATGGAAATACACTCAATGAATGAATAATTTCTAAATCAATAGTTGCAAAAAATAAAAAGATAATTCCTAAAGAATACAGAAATGAGAATAAATAAAAACAAAAGAAGCAAGATAAATAGGAAATAGAAGACAGACATTAATAAAGATAAAAGCAGAAAGTTAACAGAAAATACAAAAATGATTTACAAAACAGAATATGCTGGGAACAAAGGTGTGTCAAATTTTATTTAGAAAAAAGAGAAAGTAGATTAGAAAAAGGAGAAAATTAGTTTTAATTATTAATAATTAATATTAATTAAAAATATATAAAGTTATAAATTTGAGATTTAAAATTATAAAAGAATAAGTGATAAAATGAATAATTTTGTTGAACATTTTAAGTTCTCAGAGATGACCTAAAAAGAAGTAGATGATACAGATTGGCCTGTAAACACTGAATATACTGAAACAATAGAAAAATATTGCTCACTTAAAAGCAATGACGCCTGTTTTATGAGGCAATGTTATTGAATCTTCATGGACTAACCTCTCACTTATATAGTTTTTTGAGCCTGAGACTAGATAAGTTTTATATAAGCTTTCTAGCAATACCTGATAAGGCAATAGGAAGAAGGAAAATTATCAGCCAATCGTTTGTAAGTATATAACTATAAAATGTGTATATGTTGACAGAAAGATCAAATGTATCACAGAAATGCAAAGTTTATCAAATATCAGAATATCTTTAAAAAAACAAAAGAAGGGGCACCTGGGTGGCTCAGTGGGTTAAAGCCTCTGCCTTCGGCTCAGGTCATGATCTCAGGGTCCTGGGATTGAGCCCCACATCGGGCTCTCTGCTCAGCAGGGAGCCTGCTTCCCCCTCTCTCTGCCTGCCTCTCTGCCTACTTGTAATCTCTGTCAGTCAAATAAATAAATAAAATCTTAAAAAAAAAAAGAATTCCTTATTTCAATATATGGGAAAATTATTTAAGAAATAATATATGTTATGAGGGGTACCTGGATGGCTTAGTTGGTTAAGCATCTGATGCCTGATTTCAGCTCAGGTTGTGATCTCAGGGTTGTGAGATCAAGCCTGGCGTAAGGCTCTGTGCTGGGCATGTAACTTGTTTAGGACTGTCTCTCTCTCCCTCTCCCTCTGTCCCCCCTCCCCTGCTCATGCTCTCTCTCTTTGAAGAAAGAAAGAAAGAGAGAAAGAAAGAACAAAAGAATTAAAGAAATTTGTATTTTAAAAAATGCCCTAATTTGAACAAAAGTAGTTATTTCTACTACTAAATAAAAGCCCTGTAGCAAAAATGCACACAAAAATTATACCTGATGGAAGTACTTTAGAAGCATTTCCATTAACGCTTTGGAAACTATACTATATGTCCACCTTCACTGCAGCTGTTCAACACAGTCTGAGAAGTTATAGCCTCTTAGTGTGCAAAAGAAAGAAAAGGGACTAGAGGTTGGGAAGAGACAAACACACTGTTATTTACCAGATGCAGGGAAATTCAAGATTCTACAATGTAATATATTTAAGAATCTTCAGCTAGTTTTCCGGATATATATATATTCAGCAATAACCAATGTAAAATACTGAATATTTTAAAGACATCAGGGTATCAAAAAGTTTATTTTATTTTTCTTATTTTTCTTCCTCCCTTCCTCTCTCTTTCTTCTTTCTTCCTCCTTCCCACCTGGGAGCCCTTTCTTTCTTCTTTCTTTCTTTCTTTCTTTCTTTCTTTCTTTCTTTCTTTCTTTCATTCTTTTGCTTGTTCTCTCCTCAGGCATTACCAGGAAAGACTTTCCTGAAATGAGCATTAACCGTGTGCTTGCCTTAGGGGAAAACACAAATGCCCAGGCTGGGGATAGGGGGCAGTGGCAGGCCACACATATAGAGAATGGACAGAGTGGCTGCAGCAGAAAGATGAATCTGTGGTGAAAACAAAGCTCTCTAATTCCTCCAGGGCCTTGTCTTGCTCCCCCTGCCTTTCGCCAGCACTTGAGATGCTGGGCAGGGAGTCGATGTGAGGGGAACACATGTGAGCTGAGTGAAGACCATGCCGCTTCCCTTGTGACAATCCTCTGCATAATTCTGACACTACTCCAATTGAGGAGAAGCAGATGGAGGCTGGGAACACATTTCCTTAGGTGTTTAATTTATTCCTAATAACCATATTGCAGAGATCTTGGGCAAAAATCAATTTCCTTTCTATTTACGTTGAGACGCTGTTTTCTATTCAGTGTCTTAAAGTCATTGGAGCAGAAAGTTTATATCGATATCTCACTTTGTTTAGAGAAACCAAACTGCATAAAGTCATTTCTGCCTGTGTGACATACATTTTTGGGAATTTCCTGTGAAGTAAAAGTTAAAGGTATCTCAGTAGTGTCTAATGTAACTAAGAGTAAAACTTAGGCCAAGGACATAGCCTCTCTCATAATGCCAAAATGATATTCAGTAAATATTACCTGGAAATAAGTAGATTTTATATATATTTTTCAAAATTGAAGTCTCATTATGACCAAAGTAGAAATAACTTTGGTTGAAAATTTAATCAACTATTGGCTTGACATCAATAAAAATAATCAATAAAAGTAAATAGAAGTAAAACTCATTTAAACCCCATGAAATTGGAATAGGTATATCTACTCTTAGTTATATCTAGGGATCACTAACCAGTTAATTGCAGTGGAAGAGAGAAGAGAGGCCAAGTATCTAAGATTTTATTGAGAACTGCTCCCCCACCTCCAGTCTTGGTGGTAGAGAGATACCAGTCCAGGCCTATGTGGAATGATAACTGCTAAGCCTCATCTGGACTCAGTGTCTCCAGATGCTGCTGGTGGGTTGAGGGTACCAGTCAAACTGAGAGGTCACTTGAAGAAATGAGAGAAACCTACTGGAGGTAAGATCTGGACACATGGCAAGAGCTAGATCTGTCTACAGGCAGCAGTAGCCCAGCCTCTTAATTAGCATTTCAATTCCAAGCCAATTCAGAGAGCATTCAATTCCTGGTTTTGGGAAGCTGGGGGCTATAGTATAAGCTATTCTTTGAGGCAAGTTAATCAAGATAAATCCCTGGGCCCAGGGAAACAAGTACAAGGTGGGTATTGAATAAAATAGCAGCTCAGTTGCCAGGTTTATGATCAAGGTCAAGGCCAGGGTAGAAGATGTGGACTTGGTGTTATGCATTAGATTGGGAAGCTCAGCTGATACCTGATTTTGGTTGAATATGGTTTGGGAATTAAGGAAAGCTGGGAAGGGAGAGCGTTATGGCTAGGACCACGTAGAGCCTGTAGTAGTCTAGGTTAGAGTTGGTTATGAGGATTTGACTTAGGGCAAACCCTAAATGCATCAGCCTGACTCCACCATTTCTAAGAAATTCTAAGTATTGACCTCCACATTTAGAAGCTAGAAGTAGAGTCGGTCATGAAGAAGAAAACATTCCTGGGGAGATAATGATTGGATTACTAGCTGTTTCCATTCTGTTTTTTCCACCCACAGGGGTAGGTTCTGGCCTGAGGAAGACCTGTGCAGAAAAAGGTGTATCTCACTTGAGTTATCTGTGATGAGGTTAAGTTACTCTCCAAATCTTAAAATGCCAGACCCACCTCCTTGTTGGCGATTTTGTGGTAATGAACATTTATCTCCAGAAACAGAAATGGAATGTCAGAAGCAGCAGACTTTAGCTATTTCTATTTCATGGATGAGTACCTTTCTATTTTATCACCTAGTAGAGAGTGGTTTCATCACTTTAAAAAAAAA
>ML101398.1:0-13174 GCA_003697995.1 Taxidea taxus jeffersonii
GACGGAACTGGGAGCCAGAAAAGGCCTGAAAGGGTGGAAAGAGGTTGGAGCGGGAAGCGGAGTTACGGTTTTGATATTTCGGGGAGCCAGAAAGGGAGTGAAAGGGCTTAAGACTGATTGTGGGGTGGAGAAGGCATAGGGGCCGTGAGGCGCAGACACCTTTCAACCCGAGAATCTCAAGCGCGCAAGCCCGCACCCTCCTTTCCACTTGATGGATGGGCAAACTGAGTCATAAAGAAGCGAAACGGCGAGATAAAGTTCGGACGGGGAGCTCTCTCCCTTGGCTCAGGTTCCGAGCGGTCAAGCCCACCGAGAGGACTTAGCGGGAAAGTGGCCACGTGCCAGGAAGTGGAGCGGTGCGGGGGGACCCCGGTTCCCGAAAAGGGCACAACGAGCTCGCGGCAGCCGTTCCTGCCCACCGGGAAGAGAAGAGGAAACGGCGATCGTTATTTCAGCCTTATAACTTTGCCTCCCCACCCCCACACTCCCCTTAGTTTGTGATCAGTAATTTTCCAGCCGGGAAATGTTTTCGCCCTCATCTCTGCAAACTGACTTTTTTTGTTTTTCACCCGAACGTGAGTGTGGTGTTCGGTATCGCCTGCTAAACGTAGGCTTTCGAAGTGTTTGGTTTGGATTGAGGCGCGCAGAGCCGGGCTCCACCCGCCCTCTCCACGGAGCCTCCTCACTAGTAAACGCTGTCGATCCCAGGAAAGTCAAGGGGAGGAGGAAAAGGGTCGAAGACCCCAACACTGGGCGGAGTGTCCGCTCACTCTCCCAGAGCTCTCTAGTTGCCTCATACTTTAAGTCGCTGTCACCTGTTATTTGAGTTCTGCGATTCTGGTACCTATTAGGTTTCCTTAGAGTATTTGTTATCCCCTAGTTTTCCGATTCTTACCGACCACAGCAGCATTCTTGGAATGCATCTCATCCCGAGTGAATCCACTGTGCCCCCTCTGCCAACGACAGGAATCCCTCTAGGTCCAGAGAGTTGGACACCTTTGAATATGACTTCCATCCTTTGGCCAGGGCCTGCAGCGTGGGGGTGGGGGTGGGGGCTGCTTTAGCGGGGAAAGCGCGACCCTCTCTCCGGCTGGAGGGTTTGGCCTCACTCCATAGGAGCAGGCCAGTTACTTTAACTCTGAAAACATTGCCCTTTTCAAACAGAGAAGGCAAGAAAGGAAAACACCTGCTACCCCTCCCCCCACTCCTTTCATTGTGATGGCAAAAATTTCTTGGGATGCTAGAACTTGAGGATTGCATGAAGACGTTATACACTTTTACATCAAGGCCTAGGTTCCTAAACCCCAGTGAACTTGATTGGTAGCAGTTTCCCTAGGCATGTAAACAACGTAAATCTGGACTTGGAGTTTGTAGCCATGAGGTTTTTTGTTTTGTTTCTGTTTTGCTCTTATTTATCTAAAGCAGTAACCCTTCCCTTTCAACGAAAGTAACCACCACAGTGAAAAAACAGTATTACAGGGGCGCCTGGGTGGCTCAGTGGGTTAAAGACTCTGCCTTCAGCTCAGGTCATGATCCCAGGATTCTGGGATCTAGCTTTCTGCTCAGTGGGTAGCCTGCTTCCTCCTCTCTCTGCCTCTCTGCCTACTTGTCATCTGTCTGTCAAATAAATGAATAAAATCTTTTAAAAAACCCCACAGTATTATACAGATGAATTGGAAAGACACTATTTTCATGTCATATAATCAAGACAAGATTCTGGGGGTTCCTGGGTGGCTCAGTCATTAAGCATCTGCCTTCAGCTCAGGTCATGGTCCCAGGGTGCTGGGATCAAGCCCTGCGTCCGGCTCCCTGCTCAGAGGGAAGCCTGCTTTTCCCTCTCCCACTCTCTCTGCTTGTGTTCCCTCTCTCACTGTGTCTCTCTTAAAATAAAATCTTAAAAAAAAAAAAAAAAAACCAAAATAAAAAGATGAACTTGTAGTTTCCAAACAGCCTTCAGGAGGACTAAAGCCAATGTCTCTTTGTGGCAGGCAACTATCTGGTTATTCCTCTGATTGCATCATAAAATGAAATCTCTATATTTACCCTGGATTTCTAGAAGTGGTAAGTTCACAAATCATCTCCTTTTCAAGGCAGGTGCCTGGTGTGACAACAGGGTTATGACCCTCCCTCTTTTCAGAACAGGTAGGTCCAGAAGAGTTAAATCCCTGCCCTGTATAATTTATAAACATGAGGCTGAGTAAACCTTTGATGACTAAATTGCACTCTAAAATAATAATAATAGAAGACACCCTTTAAAGAAGAATTACATACTTACTGGTGACTATTTCAGCAAACTGATATTACAAGTTTTGTGGTATGGATGTTAATTATTAATGTCCATGGAGTTATAAAATAGATTTTTTTTTCCCAAGCACGAACTGCTTTAGTTGGCAGAAGAAGTGATGGAAGCTGTCAGTATTAGGGGATTGGCATGGAGACTGGGAGGGGTGTGAGAGATTGAAGAGGCTCAACATGCTTCCAGTGAAGGACCCTGCACCCAGGACTGAGCACCAGATTTGGGAAAATAGAGCTCCCCAGGGAGCCTGGCTGCACCCTGGCCGGGGGTATCTGGAGAACTAGGGCAGGACTCAGGAATGGCTGGTTTATTGTTGTTGTTGTTTTGTTTTGTTTTCAGAAGGTGGCAAAGCTTTTCTCAGCCCCCACTTTCATTCCTTGGAAAGTCCAGCCTCTCTTTTCATCTTGGTTACATGGGAGATGTTAAGAAAGTAGGCTTTAGCACGGAGTTGCCTGGGTTTGTGTTCCAGCTGTGTTGCTTTTAGCTTTTCAGGTTATTTGACCTCTCCTGTTTCTTCTATAAAATAGGGATAGTTACAGAACCTACTTCTTAAAGTGATAAGGATTATAAGTGGAATTATCCAGGTGAAGTATTTAACGTAGGCCCTGGTGCTCAGTGCATGATGGATATTCCTGTCACCAGAATTCTCCAGGGCACCGTAGGCTGCCTAAGGGCAGGAACTATTGTCTTGTTCACTGCCATATCCCCACGTCCTAGTACAGTGCCTGCCTGGTACATAGTAATGCTCTGTGTTTGTTGAATGAATGAATAATGTACTTCAGCAGGAAGTTGGCCATTCCTTTCAGCTCTCCCTTGGAGGCTCATGAATCCTTTTTTGTCAAGAACTTCAATCCACCCAAAGTCTTATCCTAATTTGCACCCCCTCCTCTGACATTGTTTGATCACCCTTTCCCGGCTTCCCAAACTAGAAACCTAGATTCTCCTCAACTCCTCCCTCATTTTCTTTGGCCTCGGCATTTAGGCATCCCCATTGCTCAGCCATTTCCATTTTTAAATGACTCCACTACCTTTGACAACATTAGGCACCTTGCTTCACGCTCTCCTCATTTTGGCTTTTTTTTTTTTTAATATTTTATTTATTTGACAGAGAGAGATCGCAAGTAGGCAGAGAAGCAGGCAGAGAGAGAGAGGAGGAAGCAGGCTCCCCGCTGAGCAGAGAGCCTGATGCGGGGCTCAATCCCAGGACCCTGGGATCATGACCCGAGCCGAAGGCAGAGGCTTTAACCCACTGAGCCACCCAGGTGCCCCTCTCATTTTGGCTCTTAATTTTCACTATGGCTTCCCCAAATTGTTGTCCTCCTCTTCCTTTTTCTCCACTGCTTCCCCCATAATCCCATTGGAACTTCCCTGCTAGATCTAATCCATTTTTATCACAAATCCCTTCTTGGCCCCGTGTACCACACTCTTCGTCCTAGCGCCCTCAACAAATTTTTGCAGACTCATCTCTAGAGACTGACCCCACCCTCCCTAAACTTTAACTGGATGTTCTCTCAAGTCTGAACACACGATGTGTTTTTCTCCATTGGCTCTTTTTCTATCTCAATGCTGCTTCTCCCCTGGGGGTCTTCATCGTCCTCAAATTGCAGAGCCCCTTCAAATTGTCCCTTGGCCCCTCAGTCCCCATGTAGGTGAGTCTTCTTCCTTCTGAGCTCCAGTAAAACTGAATGGTGACTCTACTCTGCCGTTTACCTAGTGGACTCCCGTGGTCTGGTGGCTTGTTCGTGGCCCCTTTTCCACCATGGCATCTTTAGGACAAATGCCCAGTGAGGACACATTCCAGAATGAAAGGAGCAAAGCTGCCTTGGTACGAAGTGATTCATCTGGAAACCCTGCTCTTTCCTATCTTGTTAGTAACGTTTCTCTCTGGTTCAGGGTTCACTGGCTTGGTTTGCTGTTTTCCAATCCCTCTCTTCCCTCCACCCGCTTCTCCCTTTGAAAAGTGCTATGAAGGAGACAGAATATAAAGTCCATGATAACTCTGCCCTCGCACAACAGACAAGCAGGGAGAGAACAACCCTGGCCAAGGCATTGTAATAAAACAAACTAGAAAACACAAACAAAAATAACCAAAAGCCAAACCAAAACCAAATGGAGAAAGAGTCAACTCTTTTCTGTAGCCAAGTCCATTGCCTTTCAAAACCCAAACATTGGGTATTGAAGTTTTTAGAGCAGAAAATGAGTCACAGACATTTGAAAATTCTCAGAAATTTGAAATCTCTCTCGTTAACATTTAGGTTTGATTACTTAAGTCAAATTTTTAGCCCCCAAATTTTAAGCTCTACCCTCTTTAAACTATTCAAAAAGAAATTCTAAAGTTAATGGGATTACCTTAAAGCTGTTTGAACTGGCAGCAGTGGGCTAAATACAGGTTTTCAGAGTCCTCATCTTGTTCTGTGATGTTAAGAAGATACAAAAACAAACCCTCTTTGTAGGTTGTTTCTGTTTAGTGTAGAGTGATATCTTTTAAGAGCAAGATACACAGTGGTAATATTTCTCTAACCCTGACAAAAAAATAGGGTCTAACATTTACAGTCTTCATCAACTGTGATTGTTTTTAAGGTCACCAGAAGAATCCCCTGATCGTACACATATTTGAAAATACAAGTAGCACCTAAAAGTAAAAGAACTAGGAAACAAGGCAAATCAGCAGGGAAAAAACCCTAGTGCTACAATTTTCTCCTTGACTTGGTTCACCAAATTTCCCTGGCTTATTAAACTCTTTCCTGGAGAGAATTAGCATTGAGAGAACTAAGGCATATTCTCAGGTTTTATTTTCTTAATTTAAAGGCCTTAGTACTTCTGATTCTTTTATTTTTTTTTAAAAGATTTTATTTATTTATTTGTCAGAGAGAGTGAGCACAGGCAGACAGAGTGGCAGGCAGAGAGAGAAGCAGGCTCCCCGCCGAGCAAGGAGCCCGATGCGGGACTCATCCCAGGACGCTGGGATCATGACCTGAGCGGAAGACAGCTGCTTAACCAACTGAGCCACCCAGGTGTCCCAGTACTTCAGATTCTTAGCGTAGGACAGCGTTATTTCTCTGCAAAAAACATGGTTCCCTGGTTTAAATCAGAATGGAGGTGAAGATTTTGCATTATGGAAAGTGTAGGGATTTTGAGGGTTCAAAAATGAATGCTTCACACCCTGAGAAATGCAAACAAGAAACAAACAATTCTGTGTTTAATTTTCTTCTCAGTTTGTGGGCCGGACAAGAGGATAGGGGTTTTTTTGCCAATTTGACATTATGTACTTTTATCCATGGAAATGATTTAAAAAAAAAAATAACAATGCATTTGATTACCCTGCGGTTGACTCTTTTTCACAAACATTGTGTTTGTTAATCAGTTTTAACGTTCTGCCTGCCTGGTGGGGATAGTGCTAGGAGGATGGCCAGTGCCAATGTATTTAAAAAAATAAAAGGCCAAAATTAATTTCTGGCAGCACTAAATATTGTGCTCGGTGCATTTTTCAAAGTCGATAGCTCAAATCTAGACACATGCTTATATCAAGGGATGACCAGAAGCTTTTTGAAAGAGGAAACCCTAGAATAGTTACCTAACCCGAGAGGAATTCCCAGCATTTTAATAGAGATTCAAGAAGGTAATCTATTCAGACTGCATTCAGTCTATGTTGTCAGTTAACTGATGAATTTTTCTGGTTGCCACATTTACCCAACAAAGGTCTCAGAGCCAAGTGTTTATGGGAAACACTGAACTGTTGAATTTCAATGTTCTCTGTTTCATTCAGCAAACTCAGTTTTCCATTCAAATAGCGACTCATTGGGCAGAATTCCTTTAAAGGACTGGCCAGTATCTTTGGGCTATCTGCATCCAGATACAGATTACAGTGTCCATCTGTATCTGAGTTGAATTCTCTGTAACCCAGTGTAGCGGGCTGTCTTGGCAGAATTCACGGGGTTATGAGAGAAGAAGGAAGGGCTTGAATTGAAAGTAGTGAGTGCAGGGGCGCTGGGTGGCTCAGAGGTTAAACCTCTGCCTTCGGCTCAGGTCATGATCTCAGGGTCCTGGGATGGAGCCCCGCATCGCATCGGGCTCTCTGCTCAGTGGGGAGCCTGCTTCCCCTCTCTCTCTGCTTACTTGTGATCTCTCTCTCTGTCAAATAAATAAATAAAATCTTAAAAAAAAAAAATTGAAAGTAGTAAGTGCAGCTACTCTGGGGGAGATGGTTGGGGCTGCCACCCAAGAATTTGAATTCCAGGCCTCTTACGGCCTCTTACCGGTTGCACGACTTTGGGCAAGTGATGTCATCCAGCTACACACTCTACTTTCCTGGTCTGTGTCATGGGGCTGTGAATATACCTGCCTCACAAAGCTGAGGATTTGGTTATGAAAGCTACCATGAATGTTTGTTTCCCCCCTCTGGCCGTGAAACCTGACGCAGTCCTCCCAGTCTGATAAACTTGAGAATGGGTTCTGCAATACCCAACACGGGGCGATGATGTAGTACTTTCATTTGAAAACTAAAATCCTGGGGTGCCTGGCTGGCTCAGTCAGTGGAGTTCGGGACTCTTTGACCTTGGGGTCCTAAGTTCGAGCCCCATCTTAGGCATAGAGATTAGTTAAAAATGAAGACAAAAATGCTTTTTCACAGAATCTTATCCCCCCCCCCCCCAAATATCCCAGCATCACTGCAGATGCAACAACAAAGGAGCATCACAAAGATGCCGCCATTAAGTCGGGTCATGTATCTGCGTGGGTTCCTGTAACAACTTACAGAGGTTTTCTTTGCATCAAATCTAGGAAGACCGTGACGGTTGACCCTTCATAAGCCAGGCAAGAGCTCAGCTGGCCAGAGGAGAGTTCCAAGGTCAAGTTCGTAATTGAAGAATTAGGTACTGGCTGATAATATTGGAAAAATTCTAACCTGGTCTTTCTTGGAAGAGTACTAGAAGGATCTTCTGTGTTCTCCCTTCAGGATTCAGAGAGAGTAGCGATTTTCAAATTAATAACATCACGGCTGTGAGACCCCGTAGCCAGTACTGCCCTGAGGCCCGTGTATACAGTAAGTTCTGTCCCCTTCATTTCACCCCTGTGAGGCTGCTGATGCCCTGGTGCTCTAGTTTGAGTGCTCTAGTATGGGTTGAGGACCCAGCCGGACTTAGTCTGATTTCAGAGCATAGTACAGTTCTAAAACACATCAGAGGTGCTCCATACATATTTGTTTAATAAGTGAACCCTCCAAAAAAATAAGTGAACCCCATTTCACAATTTTAGTGCAGTGTAGAGTGGTTAGGTGACTAGCCCAGGGTCATGCAGCTAAGGAAGGGCCACAGTCAGTGTTCCCAGAGCCTACTCGGGGAGGGAGGCCTGTGGCATCACGATTCTGTATGTAGCCTGCCCCTTAGTCATCCTTGTTTGTTCCTGTCCTCAGCTGTGCGGGGCTTCCCTGGATCCACCATTCTTACATCACGTTCTCCAGAGACTAAACCTCTCATCTTCTGCCCATGTTGGGGGAAAAGCAGTTACCAGCAGCATGGGGTTAGGGAGGAATTTTAGGGCCTAACTGTTAGGATAAATGGATGAGTGGGTGGGTGGGTGAGTGCCTGGGAGGTGGGGGTGGATAGATATTCCAACTGCTGCTTATATAGACCTTCAAACAATAATTTTTCGTGTTGTTTTTTTTTTTTTTTTTCTGAAGCAATAGTTCCGTTTTCATTCCTATATGCACTTTACTTTCTGAGTAACTTGGTGTCTCTCCTTCCTGAGCCTTCCAATGGTCCTATACCTTGAAATCAGTCTGCTTTGTTTCCTGCTTTCTGTGATCTATATTTGTGGTCATTTGCCATTTGCTTCCCAGTACCCACCCTCTGTCCTGGTTGATTTTACCTTTTCAACTATTTTACCGTATCTTAAATGGGGTTTCGGAGGGAGCATTGGAAAACACATTTAGTACACCATAGTTAAACCAAAAATCCCTTACTCCTTTTATTATTTTACTTATTTATTTATTTATTTATTTTATTTTATTGTAAGGAAGCTCTAGGCTGTATTTGGGGCTGGAACTCAGGACCCCAAGACCAGGAGTTGCGTGCTCCACTGACTGAGCTAGCCAGGTGCCTCTTATTATCCTACTTTTTAAAGTTAGATTTTTTTTCTGATTTCAAAAATTAATGCTATTTTTAAAAAATCAATAAATGTATATTTCAAGTAAAAAAAAAATCCACATCCTACCAATCTAGCTTAGGCTGTGATTAACATTTTGGCATACACATTTTCAGAATTTTTATGCCCTTATAAAAATACTGAAATTTGGGACGCCTGGGTGGCTCAGTTGGTTAAGCGGCTGGCTTCAGCTCAGGTCATGATCCCGGCGTCGTGGGATCCCCACATCGGGCTCCTTGCTTGGCAGGGAGCCTGCTTCTCCCTCTGCCTCTGCCTGCCTCTCTGTCTGCCTGTGCTCTCTCTCTAACTAATAAATAAATTAAAAATCTTAAAAAAAATTATAAAAAAATACTGAAATTTATTTTTCCAACATGGGTTATCATCTGCACACAGCTTTATAAATTTGCTTTGATTTTCACTTAGCAATATGCCATAGATATCTATTCATGTTAATGTATAAATATACCTTATACTCTTTTTAAAAAGATGTATTTATTTGAGACAGATAGAGAGTGAGAGAGAACATGAGAGGGAAGATGGTCAGAGGGAGAAGCAGACTCCCTGCTGAGCTGGGAGCCTGATACAGGACTCCATCCCGGAATTCAGGATCACGACCTGAGCCAAAGGCAGTGGCTTAACCAACTGAGCCATCCAGGCGCCCTTTGCTACTCCTTTTAAACACTGGTGCTGACATATATCAGCTTTGGGGCTGGTCAGCCTCTTTTGACAGTAAGTTGCTTCCTTCAGACTCCAAAGTTGGGCAAATTGTTCCATGTTAGAATGTCGTTGGAGGCTTCCACTGTGCACAGATGGAACCAGAGGCCTAGAGAGTGACATGCTGGCAGAGCTGCGACCACACCACCCTTGTCCCAACTCCCGGCCAAGTCCAAGTGTTCCCTGCATCGGATTGCTTGGACGGAGGAACCCCATAACCTGCCCTTCCCGGAGGCCCTTCCCTTCTGAAGCCAGAAGCAGGCACCTCGGGAGAGGGATGAGAAATAGCATTTTCAGGGTATCTTCGAAGAGCCTCCACCTGCCCCCAGGTACTTTGCAGAGGTCATAGCCACAATCATGCCACGAGGTCAGTGTTATTACCTCCATTACACAAGGAGGAAATGGAGGAACGGGAGATTCAGCTAATCAAATTAGTCATCTGCGCCCAGTCCCAGGAGATTTAGCTCTGGGACTAGATGAGATTCCTTATAGACTGAGTACTGTGGCAACACGGGAGTCAGATTTAAAGGGGGGAAGAGTGGTATCAGCAAGGCCAGTTGGCCGGGTGTGGGGAAGGGGGACGTTTCCTGGGAAGCTTGAGGAGCCTCTGATTCTTCTTCACCGCGGCAAGTGCTGAGAATAAAGAGGGGCAGCATCAGCGCCTCTCAAGGCGGCATCTTGCTGTTTCCTGTTGTCACTCAGGGCTGAGCCCAAGTCCAGCACAATGCCTGCTGGCCGAGCCCGTGTGCTGGAATGACGAACAGTCCGGCATGGCCGGTGTGGAAATGTCAAGTAAACACCAAATTCAAGTGCAATCTGACTATCCTGCTGGGACTGTTTGCTTTAGATAGAATAGTGAGCAGGAAAGGAGAAGGAGAGGGAGGGAGGAAAATGTATGTCAGTTCATAACACAAATCAGGAGCACGCGTGAGCCCTCCCTGAGCCGGCTGGAATGTCACAGAGACCAATGTCAAATAAATAAAGGGCCTACACTCCATGTTGCAAAAATAAGCCTATCCATTTGCTTGTTTAATAAAAAAAAAAAAAAAAAAAAGTTCAGATGAGGGAACATTTTCCAGTCAATCACACTGCAGCAAAGTCATCCTGTTGAATTTGTGACTCACAGGCTCTCTGTGTCAATAGACAGAGAGTAATCCCATCTTTATGACTTCACTGGGAGATGAAGCAGAAGTCGGGGATGAGGCCGGGCTCTCACACGGGGCTCGAAGCTCTGACAATAAATAGCCAAGGAAAGTCTGACCACTCAGAGGCTGGGCAATTGCATTTGTAGTACCCCCTTCTTTATTTCTCCCTTGTCTCCTAGAAAAGAACCAATGTAGCACTTGACTGACTTCATCCTTTCCTTGCCTCCACTCGGATGGAGGGCTGTGATTGACGGAGCGTTTCCCCTGCTTGGTGTTCTGCACGCAGTGCTGTCTCGTTCTGCCCTTCTGGAGGGCCGTTGGTATCTGTGTTCTTTTGTGGGGGCCTGCAGGGTTAGGCCCCTTTGCCAGCTTTTGGCTGAGGGTTCCACCACGGTTCTTTCTGGCTTTGATTTCAGACTCTGCATTCTCCCCCCCCCCCCGCCCCCGCCTCCCATTTTGTAAGCCGGAGGGTAGCCTTGGCCTGGGGCTCCACAGAGAAATAAAAAGTGGGTCCTGCCATCAAAGAGCTCCAGGGCCAGCCAAAGTGCTCTGGTCTGGTATTCAAGACCCCTGGGACAGGACC
The DNA here is from genome assembly GCA_003697995.1 of Taxidea taxus jeffersonii. Classification (NCBI taxonomy): domain Eukaryota; kingdom Metazoa; phylum Chordata; class Mammalia; order Carnivora; family Mustelidae; genus Taxidea; species Taxidea taxus. The sequence continues at coordinate 10,880 of ML101398.1, forward strand.
CATTCAGGTGGCCTGAAACCAGTAGACAGTTAAGAGAAGGTGGTACCAAGAGACTCCTGGCTTGTTTTCCAAATTGGCACCATTTGTAGATGCCTCAACCCATGGAAAGGGAATAGACCATAGATGAGCTAAAGCTTGGTGCTAAAACGGCTGACCCAGAAACCAAGCCAGTCAGCTTTGTCCCCATTCTGGCTGAGGAGGGGCGGTGGCTTGATGTTCCCTGTCCTGTAGTCACAGAGCAGGGTGTGCAGGGATGGGAGCTGGGACCATGTGGCGAGAAGGCTTGGCCTCCGGTCTGGGCTTGGCGACCGCATGCGTGACCTTGGGTCAGTCATTCACTCGCCCTCGCCTTGGCTCTTCCACTGTAACCCCACGGCCTGCAGGAGCAAGTCCCCCGTGGCTCAAAAGCATCAGGATTAACCTGGATGATTGGCTCTGCTCTTGACTTCTGATGGCCTCAGCCTTACCTATATTTACAATGGTAAGAAATGAAAAAAAGGAAATTGCCCGTTCTCAGGACCCAGGCATTTCGTCCTCACTTTCCGCGCAGGAACCTTGATCCTTTAAAACATGTGTGGTCTGCCTGGACCAAAGCAGTTCTTAGAGCGGTTTTGCCTTCATTTTCATAGAACACCAGTACTTTTCTTCTCCTTTCTTTCTGCGGTCCTGCTGTTCGCCCAGCTCCACGAAGCTGTGGGTGTGTGGACTGGATTCCCTGGTTGCCTTTGTCCTCCCGAAGTTCCAGACCCTGAAGTTTTTCTTCTTGATGGCTGGGGAAATTCTTGAAAGCACACGGTCAATACTCTCCCGCTGGAGGACACTTTTCAAAAATTTATTTTGGCTCTGTGCTGTTTGCCAAGCCCTCATGGAGCCCTGTGCAGAGACTGCTCCGTTTACCATTTTGAATTTCTCCCCCTTCTCGCTGGCAAGCATCATGTTTCCTCTGTAATCTGCCGGAAAAACAAACAGGAGAGTTTACACTGGTCTCTGTGTCAACCATCTGCCCACTCAATGATCTCTACAACAATGTAAGTGCTAGAAGACCAACTGTGTGTGTGTGTGTGTGTGTGTGTATCTGTAGGGAGAAAAATTCATTCACTCCTTCATACAGCTGATTTTTAGAGAGCACCAGCTATGGGTCTGGCTCAGTGCTGGACACTGGGAACTTTGATGGTGAACCAAGATAGATGTGACCTACCCCAGAGTGAGCTCACCGTCTATTGGCATGAGAAATATATTCATCACAAAGGAGGAGGACACACAGTGTAGGAAAGCTTATAAGAGGGGCAGCTAGTCTGGTTGGGGTGTCCCAAGGAATGTAGATGAAAGTCACATTTTGTGAGCTATGATCCCCGATAAAGATTAAGACCAAGTATTTCGGCCTTAAATTTCTAGAACTAGCATGGCCTCAATGGTATTTTCAGATTATTTAATTTTTCAAGTTATTTAATGCCCCAGGTGAGGGATTTAGGGCACAGAGATGAGCAGGACATCGCCTAGGAGACAACCCCCTTAAAGAGATTGTTGTACAAAGTGTGAAGTGTCATAATAGCAAGCAGGATGCAGAATGTTGCGCCGGAGCCCAGAAGAGAGATTGATTCTGCTTGGGGTGTCCCTGGCAGGGAGAGTGCCCCACATCTCCTAGTGGGCTTCAGGCAGCGCAAAGCATGGTGGTGGGGCAGGGTAGAGTGTAGGTGGAATGGTGTGAAATCCAGGGCGGGCCAACGTAGAGTGAATAGGTGGGATTGGTGATCTCTGGAAAAGTCATTTGGAGAAAAAAAATTGAGGGCCCAGTGTCATGATTTCCCTTAAGTCAGATGACTACTCAAGACCCACATGTTGAAGTTGTACTTTATATGCTTTCAGTGATCCTAGAGCTATGTTAAAATTTTTGTGCTAGATTTATTCTCCCAGTCATAGTATGATTAATATTTTCTTTAAACCCACTGATTTAAAAACTTCAAAAACATACTTAATTAGTATCACAATGTAGATGTACTAGCTTAATGTTTTATAACATATCCTACCATAAATGCACAACAATGAAAGCAATCCGCGTTTCTCCATGTGCCATTAAAAGCCTTCTTTTTTTTTTTTTAAGATTATTTATTTATTTATTTATTTGACAGACAGAGATCACCAGTAGTCAGAGAGGCAGGCAGACAGAGAGGAAGAAGCAAGCCCCATGCAGAGCAAAGAGCCCGATGCGGGGCTCGATCCCAGGACCCTGGGATCATGACCTGAGCCGAAGGCAGAGGCTTTAACCCACTGAGCCACCCAGGCACCCTTCAAGAA
>ML101398.1:13574-44862 GCA_003697995.1 Taxidea taxus jeffersonii
TTCTTGAAGGGTGCCTGGGTGGCTCAGTGGGTTAAAGCCTCTGCCTTCGGCTCAGGTCATGATCCCAGGGTCCTGGGATCGAGCCCCCTCATTGGGCTCTCTGCTCAGCAGGGAGCCTGCTTCTTCCTCTCTTCTCTGCCTGCTTCTCTGCCTACTGGTGATCTCTGTCTGTCAAATAAATAAATAAAATCTTAAGGAAAAATAAAGTCTTCTTGAGCCCTGGGAGTGGTATTTATACTCTATTTTCATAAAAAACTGTTCTGCCATAACTCTAGGGCAATTTAGAGGTTAAAAACTGAAGCTTACTTATTTCTTCCATCACTTGTGTTACATTCAGCATCTGAGCAGAATCTTTTCTATCGAAACTGATTTCTTTTTTTTTTAAAGATTTTATTTATTTATTTGACAGAGAGAGAGATCACAAGCAGGCAGAGAGGCAGGCAGAGAGGCAGGCAGAGAGAGAGGGGGAAGCAAATTCCCTTTCTGAGCAGAAAGCCCGATGCCGGGCTCAATCCCAGGACCCTGAGGTCATGACCTGAGCCGAAGGCAGCAGCTTAATCCACTGAGCCACCCAGGCGCCCCTCGAAACTGATTTATATGACTAACAGCTCAAGGCCATTTCATCCTTCTGCTTTTGGGCTTGGATTCTCTCTCTTGGAAAATTTCATTTTCTCCCATTGATCTGGTTTTGAAGAGTGTGCCCTGTTCATCCGGTGACGCAGTCCACCCACGTATCCCCTCCTATGCTCCCTAGAGATGATGCTTTTGGCGGTCAGTTGCCTGTTTAAACATATAGAATGTATTTTCTGCCCATGAATACTCATAAGTCAAATAAATAAATAAATAAATACTCATAAGTAGGGAATTTACCCTAATTAAGCATCTTCTCTTTGAACCAATCCTCAAAACAACCCTGAAACAGTAGTAAGTTAAAGCTTCATTTTACAGATGGGGTTGAGATGGATTTGAGTAAATGGATGGCCTCAGGGCGATGTGGCCAGCCGGAGCCAAGCTTTGTATTCAGGACTGCCTGGAGATCCAGAGCCTTGGGGGCTCTCTCTTTGACTTCTAAATTCGCTTGGGTGAACTTTGTTCCTCGTCAGCTTAACAGACATTTGGTCCTGTCAGTTCTGCACAAAATGCCCTGTTAAATAAAGGGAGATTCAGAGAATATAAATGACGTAGGCTGTTTTCTTGGCGGGAGCGGGTTAGAATTGAAAAGATTACCTTTTTAACAATCAAATTTAATTAATTTTTAAGTTTAAAAAATTACATTTGTATCAGCTAAAACATGCACATGGTAAAAGAGTCAAAATAATTTATGAAAAAAATCTAAGATTGAAAGCAAAACCTTTTCCCGTTGTTCCTAAATACCAGTTCTGTTCTATGGACGAAGCCATCATGAATAGCTTCTCATTATGTTTATTTTTTACATTTCTCTTCTACTCTGCAAAGACTTTGAAGTAACTCACAGTAAATGATGTGCTTTCTTTTCCTTTATAACATTAATACAGAAATAGGAAACCAGGTCCGTGAAAGAAGAAGGAAGCTAGCATGCAATGCAGCGGCTATGACTGGACATCAGATATGCTTCTCAGCTTCCTGGTAGGCAAAAAGGGAACAAGCTGAGCTCCATAGCTTATGGAGGAAGAAGCCTGTTGTGATTTCGGGTCTCCAGCCTCAAGTTCACGCCTCACCTGGAAGCCCACATAGGTATAATGTCAGACACAAGATCTTTGGCAACAACTTTAGCCATAAATGCCAATTTTTGTCTGCCATCTCTTGCGAAGGCTTTTATTTAAGGTCAAGGGCTTCACACTGAAGCAGACATCAGTGAGGGAGGGCTTGGCTGACCTGGGTTAACAAAAGACTGTAACACAAAGCAGGTTGAATAAAGGACTGCTTAGGGATTCCAGTATAGCGTGAGCTCAGAGGACCACGTATTATTTGCAAGTTAGGCAAGGGAGAAAGGTTTCACAGAGGAGGAAGATGTTGCATTAGGCTTGGAGGAGTAGTGTCAAAAGCAGAGAAGGGGGCAAGAGGGAAGGGCATTCCAGTTTAGGGAGCAGGCGCAATGGCACAAAGAAATGAAAATGCTTGGCCCGTTTAGAGAATGTCAAACGGTCGGGGGGAGTTGAGAGAAAGGGATTCTAATAAGACTTCCATGAAAGCGGCTGGATTTGCTGCTTGGACATTTTCTAGCTCTTCTGAGACAACTTTTTGTTGAGTTAAGCGAAAACGAATAAGAATCAGATGGGCCACATTTCTCTTGAATGCACACGGGTTTAAAAACGAAGGGGAAAAAGAACTTGACAAAATGTGTCTTGGCTTTTGCCAAACCCAAAGTATGTGAAAAATCACACAAGACCCATCTCGAACCCAAACACATGCCTGGATTCTCCCACTCCTAATTGCAGCTGCAGCCGGTTAATAAAATGAATTGTGTACAAGAAAATGGGGTCTGAATGGAGGAGCCTCGTTAAAGAGAATGAGTGATGCAGAGCGGTTTAGCTGGTTTACCCTCGAGGGTGTCTACAGCTCCTGCCCTTGTAGAGGAAGAGAGACGGCCAATGGACACACTCTAACCAAGCTATTGACGCGGCTCTCACATAGAACAATTAAAACCCCATTATTACTTAACTCGATTGTATCATGTGTAGGAAGAATTCAGCATCTCTTGTTCCTCTCCCTGGCTGTGTCTCCGTTTCACATTTCGGAGTGCAAGAAATGAAAAGAAATATGTTTTGCATCAAGCTCTATTCACTTGAGTGGAGACCAAATGAGAGACGGTGGAAATAGAAGACTAAGATCTCTACAATACTATTTATTATGATTCTAAATTCTTGGCTTGAGGATCATGGACGTTTGAAAAATGGAAGGAATCTGAGGCTCAGAGAACTAACTGATTTTGTCCGTGATCTGCAGTTGGTGAGCTGTAGAATTCAGACCCAGACCCCGGCCTCTGACTCCCATCTCGCCATGCCTACTCAAAGTCCATCCTCCTGGGGTGCCTGGGTGGCTCAGTCATTAAGTGACTGCCTTCAGCTCAGGTCATGATCCCAGAATTCTGGAATCGAGCCCCACATCAGGCTCCCTGCTCAGTAGAAGCCTGCTTCTGCCTCTCTCACTCACCCTGCTTGTGTTCCCTCTCTCGCTGTGTCTCTCTCTATCAAATAAATAAATAAAATCTTAAAAAAAAATAAAAGGTCCATCCTCCTGAAATGAGGGTCCATAGAAGTCTGGCTTTATTGTGTGGTGTGTGTGTGCGCAGGTCTGTATTGTGAAGGTCTTTAATATCTTCAGAACATCATGCTGTCTGTTCTGTGAATCCTTTTGGATTCACATACTTTTCTGTAGGCAAACTCCACCTCAGTAACAAAGGGGAAAAAAATGACATGTTGGGCGGAATCTTGATCAACTTTTTAAACTACAAGCTGAGCTAATTAAAACAAAGATCATGGTAAAGAAATTGGGATCCATAGAATTAACTTTTCTTGGTCCATGGCTCGGGGAATGTGGCCCAAAGCAAATCTTGGGAAGACTGAGGGGCTTGTGGAGATGACTTACCCCTCCTCCCCAGAGGTCCCAGAGATTCCTCATTCCTGATCTTGGTAACACTGTCATCTCTGGTCACTCAGCCCGGAAGCCTGGGAGTTCCCCTTGACTACTCTCTCCCTTACCCGTCTTTTTTTTTTTTTTTTTTAAGATTTTATTTATTTATTTGTTAGAGAGAGAGAGAGCACAGGCAGACAGAGTGGCAGGCAGAGGCAGAGGGAGAAGCAGGCTCCCTGCCGAGCAAGGAGCCCGATGTGGGACTCGATCCCAGGACGCTGGGATCATGACCTGAGCTGAAGGCAGCTGTTTAACCACCTGAGCCACCCAGGCGTCCCTCCCTTACCCGTCTTAAAGAGTCTCCCTGATCTACTAACCTTCCTTCCAAGGCTGTCTTTTAATATTATCAGTCACTTTCTCTCCGGCCCTAGGTTCGCTGATCCCGTTTTGGCTCCTTTCCCCTCTCTCTCACTCTTCCACTTCAAAGAAAGAATACAACCAAAATACTTACTTTTTTTTTTTTTTTTAAATTACTCTACCGGTTTCTATTGGGCTATACCCTCATTTTATTTATTTATTTGTCAGAGAGAGAGAGGGAGCAAGCACAGGCAGAGGCAGAGGGAGAAGCAGGCTCCCTGCCAAGCAAGGAGCCCGATGTGGGACTCGATCCCAGGACGCTGGGATCATGACCTGAGCCGAAGGCAGCCGCTTAACCAACTGAGCCACCCAGGCGTCCCTCCAGGCCCCATTTTACACAGGAAGCCCCAGCGGACTCATGATGCCCCTGCCTGGGAATCCAGGGCTCTTCCCAGGACACAGTTAAGGCTCCTTCTCTTGCCTCTGCTGTGATGGCAGGTATCTGGGCTGGCAGAACCCCCTTGAGTTTTGGCAAACTCCTCAGTGCACAGAGTAAGGCTCAGGAGAGCCAAGTGCTTGTTGCAAATTCAAGACTGGCCAGAGTGAATTTAGTTCAACGCATTCAAACAAAATTACGTTCACACGGAGGCACAGTGGGGCGTTTCTGGCCTGAATGCGTAATTCTTTTCCTTAGGTTATAACTGTTTCCCTGTGTCTCACTACCCAAAAAAGAGTCCCTTTTCCAGCTCACGCGTCACTGAGAGAGAGTGGGGCAGCCTGAGACAGAGCACGGAGCACAGTACTTGTTGCTGTTTCTGGACATGGAGTACAAAATTTACACATGACCAAAAACATACTTCTAAGGGCTCAGGTTTTGTGCTCTGAAGCCCATAGTCCAGCTGGACTCTGCAAGCATCTGGGGATTTAAAGAACTTTACAGCCACCTCCTATCTTCTCAGGACTACCCGCTTCCTGGGCCTTTTATTCGCCAGAAAAGCAGGACCTCCTCCAAGAACCCCAGTCTTCCCCTGCCTCCTACCCTTTCCTGAATGACCTTCTGTAGTGTGGCCTTGGTGCCAACCTGTCCTCTGGAATCCTTGAACACACGTAAGAGGTCCGGGGCAGTATGGAAATGACCTGTCTCCCTCTAGATTAGCCAGGAGCGTGTCATAAACCCAAAGCAAGCCTACCGCCATTGCCTGAACATCTACTCTGTACCAGGCACTAGTCTACGAGAAAGGGCTAATTTGTATTTTCTTGAGTTTAGGACACAGTTATTTCTCATTTTTTTGGTTTTTGTTTTTATATTTCAACATCTCTAAAACTGGGATAGGCCTTACAATCAATGACTCTTATAACTGCTACAGGACAGGTGCCAGTCATGGTGTGTGAATGCCTTAATCAATGGATTTTATATATAAATATGTATAATATGCATGAGTTATAACTGATACTAAAATCTATTTCTTTTTTTTTTTAAAGATTTTATGTATTTATTTGACAGAGAGAGAGAGGGAGAGAGAGCAAGCAAGCACAGGCAGAGGCAGAGGCAGAGGGAGAAGCAGGCTCCCTGCTGAGCAAGGAGCCCGATGTGGGACTCGATCCCAGGATACTGGGATCATGACCTGAGCGGAAGGCAGCCGCTTAACCAACTGAGCCACCCAGGCGACCCTAAAATCTATGTCTAAGTAAGTTCAAAAGTAGAAATTCTCACTGATAAGAAGGCAATGTGTCATGGTGTAGTTGGCAACATGTTTTCTTTCTGAGTGGTACACAGAACAATGGTAACACTAAAAATTTGTTGGGGGTACCTGGCTGGCTTCGTGGGTAGAGCATAGAACTCTTGCTCTCGGGGTCAGAAGTTTAAGCCCCATGTTGGGTGTAGAGATTATTTAAATAAAGAAAAGCTTAAAAAGATATAAAATCTTAAATAAAAAAATTGTTGGTGCGCTAAATTTGATGAAATATGGTAGATGAGAAGATGATCCTTCTTTGTGCTCTAGGAGCTCATGTTTGGGCAGGGGGAAAACAGGATAGCAGTAAGTGCTACGAGAGAGGAAATCACAGGGTGCTGTGGGTAGGCAAGTGAGAAGTGACCAGGCAGAAAGAAGTTTTCAAGGGAAGGTAGCCTTGGAACTAGAACTTGAAGGATGCCTGGCAGTTCATCAGGCAGAGAAGAGGAAGGGCATTCTAACCAGAGGGACACATGCAACGGCAAGGATGCACATGCCACTGGGGAAAGGATGAGTGAGGGTTCTGAGGAGCATGCTAAAGGAATTTGGTTTTATTCGGGAGAGAGACATGATCAGGCTTCCTTTTAGAATAGGGTCTGTTGGGGTGCCTGGGTGGTTCAGTGGGTTAAAGCCTCTGCCTTCGGCTCAGGTCATGATCTCAGCGTCCTGGGATTGAGCCCCACATCGGGCTCTCTGCTCAGCAGGGGAGCCTGCTTCCCTTCCTCTCTCTCTGCCTGCCTCTCTGCCTACTTGTGATCTCTGTCAAATAAATAAATAATGTCTTAAAAAAAAAAAATAGGGTCTGTTGGCAATGTGCCAGATGGACTCGAGGACCAGAGCTGGGAGGCTGGGAAGGCGCTGCTGGGAGTGGTCCCACCAAAGAGGGGTGAGGGTCGATGTGAGGAAAGGAAGAGTGAGATGGGAAGTCATGAGTCTTGCTCGCTTTTGAACCCCACAGCCACAGCTGGAGGTTGGAAGTATTGTGCCCATTTTATAATTGAGTAAACTGAGGCCAGATGAAGCACAGTGGTTTAGATCAAAAGTTGAGTGGTAAAATCAGAATAGTACCAAGGGAAGGCCAGCTGGGTGACTGTTGAGTGGCCTGATTGTGGAGAGGACACTGTGGCCTTGGGGACTAGTCCAGGGTCCTAGCCGGGTTTAGAGACGGGATTAATCCATCCATTTAGGGCTGCTTCAACTCTTGGGGCTAGAATCACATTATCCAAGTTCTGGGATATGGATACTTATGTTATATTATGCCATACTGGTTTATACCATACCATACCATGCCACACCATGCCATATCATGTCATATTACAGATTGATTTACAGTAAAATGTAGAAATGTCACATTAAGGACAATGTCCTAGTTGCTAGCATCCTCTCCTTCTGGAAGACCTGTCTGTGGGCAGGAAGGGTATGACTAGCAGATTACCTTGTGGGTCTGGAAACCAAGCAGGGGGTCCGTTATGGGCCTTTACTCTTCAAAGGTATAAGCCCCAGACAGCCTGGTGTATCCAATGGGCCTTTGGGAGGGGAAGACTCAAAATACATTGGTGTGGGGACGCCTGGGTGGCTCAGTTGGTTAAGCGGCTGCCTTCGGCTCGGGTCATGATCCCGGTGTCCTGGGATCCAGTCCCGTATCGGGCTCCTTGCTCGGCAGGGAGCCTGCTTCTCCCTCTGCCTCTGCCTGCCACTCTGTCTGCCTGTGCTCGCTCGCTCTCTCTCCCTCTCCCTCTGACAAATAAATAAAATCTTAAAAAAAAAAAAAATACATTGGTGTGGACCTCTCCCTGGAGAGTTCTAACCCCTGAGTCTTACCCAGTCTGCCATGGTCTGTAAGGTGTTAGACGACCTAGCTCCCTGCTTCCCGACCCTGACCCTTCCCCCCACCTACAAACTCCTTCTAGCACCACTAGACTCTTTTGCGTCTGTAATTTCCTTTCCCTTGGACACTCTTCCCCAGACATCCAATGGTAGATTCTCTTCCTTTCAGGTCTTTGCTCAAGTACCAACTTCTTGACATAACGGGCCTTTAAAATATTGCAATCCCGGGGTGCCCGGGTGGCTCAGTCGTTTAAGCTTCTGCCTTCTGCTCAGGTCACGATCCCGGGGTCTTGCAATTGAGCCCCACATCAGGCTCTCTGCTCTGTGGGGAACCGGCTTCTCCCTCTATCTGCCATTCCACCTGCTTGTGCTCTTTCTCTGTCACATAAACAAATAAAATCTTAAAAAAAATATATTGCAGGGCACCTGGGTGGCTCAGTTGGTTAGGGACTGCCATTGGCTCAGGTTATGATGCCAGGGTCCTGGGATCAAGTCCCGCATTGGGCTCCCTGGTCAACGGGGAGCCTGCTTCTCCCTGTCCCTCTGCCTGCTATTCCACCTGCTTGCACTCAATCTCTCTTTGTTAAATTAAAAAAAAAAAAAATTTGCAATCTCCACTTCCTGGACCTGGAAATCTCCATTCCTTTGCCGATTTTATTTTCTCCATATCACTTGTCACTATCTGACATATCATTTCTTTTCCTTAGGGTTTGTTTTTTTTTCTTTTAATTGCCTGACTCCCTCTCTAGAATATAAGCTACATAAGAGCTGCACTCTTGTCTGGTTCATTATTTGTCCTCCCACCTAAAACAGCTCTTGGTCCTTGGTTTAGTTACATTTTGTTAATTGAATGAATGAATTTGCTTTTTCTGTTAGCCTCTGGCTGACACTCCTTTCGTTCTTGCCCCCAGCCACTTCTGATGGGCACATTCCTTCCTTAGATTATCTTAATCCTGAATCAAATTTAACTTTGCTCTGGAAGAGCCATCCTATCTCTTCTCACTTTTGCATATCTTGTCCCTAAAGCTTCAGGGCACCTTACTCTCCCTTCTGATTCTAGCTCTGTGACTGGCCTGGGTGAGTTAAATGGCTTATTAGAATCAGGTCCTGCTGACACCCGGGCAGCCCTCCCTGCCTAGGGCCCTGGAAGAGGGTAAGAAAAGGTCAAGATAGATTTGAGAGCTTTAGAAAGAAGGTAGGAGGAGGGTGGGTAAAAAGAGGAAGCAGGGCCATTGTTTGGGTTAGAAAATTCAGGAGCAGTAGTGGGTCATTGAGGAATATGGGGAATGCTGAGTTCATGACATTCGTTTCTGTTAAGGTCAAAGCTCCCTTAACAGAAGTGAATTCTAGTTGAAGAGTTGATAGCTACCAGAGTGGGAAAGGTTGGGCCCTACAGGCCTACCAGTCCTATGGAAAGGGACTTCTCCAGTGGTGGTCAGGGACCCACCGAGATGGCCACACCCAGGTTGCAAGCCTCCGCACTTGGGACTCCCTGCCTCCAGAAAAACTTCTGCTCTCCGGGCTGGAGAAAGGCAAGTTTGAGACACCTGCAGCCACCTGTGTTACGGAGATCACTTAGCACAGGGCATTGTAACTGGTGCCTTATCTGTCTATGCCAACTAGACTGAGATCTCTGGGAGCAGGAGAGCTCCCATTTGCATCCCCCCGCCCCCCCTTTTTAAAAAGATTTTATTTATTTATTTGACAGAGATCACAAGTAGGCAGAGAGGCAGGCAGAGAGAAAGGAGGAAGCAGGCTCCCCGCCGAGCAGAGAGCCTGATTCGGGGCTCGATCCCAGGACCCCGGGATCATGACCTGAGCGGAAGGCAGAGGCTTTAATCCACTGAGCCACCCAGGCGCCCCCCCGCCCCCTTTTTAAAGAATCTTTTTTAAAAACAATTTTAGGCTCACAGTAAAATTGGAGGAGGGTATAGAGATTTCTCATGTACCCCCGCCCCTACACATGCACAGCCTCCCACCCCTGTTACCAACTTTCCCCCATTGGAGAGGCATATTTGTAACAATTGATCCTACATTGACACACAATCACCCAAAGTCCACAGTTTACATTAAGGTTCACCCTTGGTTGTGTACATTCCACGGATTTGGACAAAAGTATAATAACATGTATCCACTATTGTAGTATCCTAGAGTATATTCACTGCCCTAAAAATCCTGTGTGCTCAGCCTATTCATCCCTCCCCTCTCCCCTGACCTCCAGCAACCACTGATCCCTTTCACTGTCTCCTGGGTTTTGCCTTTTCCAGAATGTTAGGTAGTTGGAATCTTGGAATCATACAGTATGTAGCCTTTTCCCATTGGCTTCTTCTTCTTCTTCTTTTTAAAAATATTTTATTTATTTATTTGACAGACAGAGATCACAAGTAGGCAGAGGCAGGCAGAGAGAGAGGAGGAAGCAGGCTCCCCGCTGAGCAGAGAGCCTGATGTGGGGCTCGATCCCAGGACCCTGGGATCATGACCTGAGTGGAAGGCAGAGGCTTTAACCCACTGAGCCACCCAGGCGCCCCTACCATTGGCTTCTTATGCTTCCTAATATCCATGTTCGATTCCTCCATGTCTTTTCATGGCTGGATAGCTTCATTTCTTTTTACCACTTGAATTATAGTCCATTGTCTGGATGTACTATGGTTTTATTAATCCAACCAGCTACTACAGGATATAAATTTTTTTTTTTAAGATTTTGGACGTAAATTTTTTTTTAATTGTGGTAAAATACCCACAACATAAAATTCACCATCTTAAGCATTATTAATCATACAGTTCAGAGTTATTAAGTATATTTGCACTGTTGTGTAACCGTCACTGTCCTCCATCTCCAGAACTTTTTCATTTTTCCAAATGGAAACTCTACAGCTCTTAAACACTACCTCCCCTTCCCCACTCCCCTCAGTCCCTGGTGACTTCTATTCTCCTTTCTGTATGAATTTGGCTACTCTGTGTACCCCGCATGGGTGGAATCATACAATATTTGTTGTCCTCTTGTGATGGGCTTATTATACTTAGTATATTGTCATCAAGGTTCACTCATGATGTAGCAGGTGTCAGCATTTCATTCCTTTCTAAGGCTGAATAATATTTCATTATATTTCGGGGCACCTGGGTGGCTCGGTGGGTTAAAGCCTCTGCCTTCGGCTCAGGTCATGATCCCAGGGTCCTGGGATCCAGCCCCACATCAGGCTCTCTGCTTGGCAAGGAGCCTGCTTCTCCTTCTCTCTCTGCCTGCCTCTCTGCCTACTTGTGATCTCTGTCTGTCAAATAAATAAATAAAATCTTTAAAAAAATATTTCATTATATTTCTATACCACATTGTGTTTATCTGTTATTTATCAATGGATACTTAGGCTGTTTTCCCATTGGCCTTTGAGTTATCTTGTGTCCAGCATTTTGGGTAGGCATTCAGCGAGTGGTTAGGGGATGAATGATGATGGCAACTCAAGAAAGTCTGGGGTGGAGGAGAGCAGAAGGAAGCTTCCTTGAAGTAGTGGGCACAGTCCAAGGAGGGCTGCTATCACCAGAGTGGGAAAAAGCTGATGAACAAATTTATTTCTTTAAGAATTTTTTAAAAAGTTTATTTATCTAAGCAATTTCTATACCCAACATAGGGCTTGAACTCATGACCCCAAGATCAAGAGTTGCATGCTCTTCTGACTGAGCCAGCCAGGTGCCCTAGATGAGTGACTATATATCGGTTCTGAGAACTTGATCACTCCCCATGTTGTTCTTTTTGTCTTCTGTTTCTAGCACTGCTTAGCAGTGACATTCACAACTCAGGGCCATTGGATCTCTTTTACGAACCAAAGTCTGGGCCTGGTCTATTTATTCTTAGCCTGCTCCAAAAAGGAGTTTCAAGATCAGGTGCAGGAATTCAGCATTTATTAAGCACCCTTGGGCTCCAAGCATTGTGCTGGTCCTCATCCATGTGGTTCTGTAGATTCCTAAGCCCACAGGGTCAGGATGATCCCTCCAGATGTTCTCTAAAGTCCAGAGTGGGTCAGAGCTGGCTCCAGGCCCCATAGCTCTTGGAGCCAGACTTGGGCTGCTGCGGCACCCTGGGCTTTCAACTCCAAATCCACTGCCCCCAGGTGGGCTAAGCCACAGCTATGGTTGGCATTTGGAAAGTATTTGCCAGAGTCTAGGACTAAGGTCCAAGGCCTGGTGCCATAGAGGCCTTGGGGCTGGTGTAAGATCAGTCAGGATGGGTTCCTGGACATTGTGGTTTCAGAGTGAGACAGACAGCTTCTGTGGCCTTTCATCCAAGACCCTTTAGCTCAGTCCTGGTGGCCTCTGGAAGGTCTCATGGCAGGCTCAGAGGCCAGTGGGTCTGGGTCCTGACCCTCACTAACTGAGTATTCCTTGCCTACCTCAGGAGGTCTGCACTGGCCAGGGAAGAGCCTGGGGCCAATTGGAACTTGACCTGTCCTGGGGGAAAAAAATCTATCTTCTACTCCCTCATCCTACATCCTAGACCCCATTGCTGACCCCTGAGTCTTCCCTCAGGTGTTGAGAATGCAGGAGTCACTTCCACTGGCATTCTCATTCTGGAACTGTCATTTCCCAGCTGTGTGTCCTTGGGCAAGTCAGTTATCTTTTGTGTCTCAATTGCCCTCTCTCTGAAATGGGGATAATTTTTGTCCCACCTTATAGTGTTGATGTGGGGTTTGGAGGAATTAATACATGTAAGGCTTTTAGGTAGAATCTGCATGGTTCAAATAATAAATGTTAGCTCTCATTATTAGTAGTCCTTCTAGGTGTGACTTCTCATTCTGGAATGCCCTTCCTGTCATTTGTGTTGCAGACCTAGCTCTCCTGCAACCTCCCCCAGGAAGTCTTCCCAGATTCTAGCCAGAGGGACTTCAAGTGCTTTTCAGCTTTTCATTCATTGTGTTTGCTGTCTGTGGGCCCAAATCCTCTCCCTTGCTGATTTGCCAAATTATTTGGGCTAGGACCAGGTCTTTTTCACTGTGCACACTGTGAAGCACGAAGCATGTTTCCACTCCATCTCTGGGCCTTTGATCTTGAGACCATGTGGAGATTACAAGCACTGCACAGGGTGAAGAGACCCAGGGCTTTAGGGGAGCAGTCAGTGAGTAGCTGGCTGGGCCACAGCTCTTTGTTCTGGGCTTTAGGTTCTCTATCTGTGCAAGGAGGAAACTGGATTAAATGACTTCCAAAGTCCTTCCAGACTTGACCAGTTTATACATAAATAGAAAGCACTAAATCCTTCAGAAAGGAATTTCTCCCATCTGTCAAGCTGGACTTCCTACTCTCCAAAATTCCATCTCAACAGTCATGTGTTCCTTGTTGGCTTTTAGAGCCTTGGGTGTTGGAGTCACTGGGTTGAATCTTTGTCCTTGGTAATGGTGGCTGCATGCAGATTACTTCCTCATTTCTAGGAAACTCCCTTTTCCTGGTCTGTATACTGCAGATGGTAATAACCTCAGAGTTATTACAGAGGGTGTTTTATATGAGATAATTTTTAAAGGGCTTAGGACTGTACCTTTGATGGAGTCAATCAACTGTAGCTATTATCTTATTCTCCAAAAAATATGAGAAGAAAGATACATGTGGCTCCCCTTCTGACTGACGTTTTACATAGATAAGTGGTTGTGTTTAAAAATAGGGTGGGGGGAGGGAATATAGCCCATCATTAGTTAATATGCTAAGTTATTTTACTTATTGTAGTTCTTAGTTCTTAGGCTTTATTATGTAAGTGTATCTTAAAGAATAGAGACCTCCCAAAGAAAGCATTTTCTAGACCAATGCCTTCAACCATTGGACTTGGAATCCTTTCTACCATCTTGCCCCTTCCACTTGCTCCTCTCACTGCCCTGTTTCTTTTCTTTCTTTTTTTTTTTAAGATTTTTAAAAATTTATTTATTTTGACAGAGAGAGACCACAACTAGGCAGAGAGGCAGGCAGAAGGGGGGGGGGAGCAGGCTCCCCGCTGAGCAGAGAGCCCAATGTGGGGCTCTATCCCAGGACCCTGGGATCATGACCTGAGCTGAAGGCAGAGGCTTTAACCCACTGAGCCACCCAGGCGCCCCTCACTGCTCTGTTTCATGCTCAGACTTCCAAACCCATCCAAAGATAGGACTGAAGTTTTGTTCCATTGAGAAAAGAGATGGTTACAATTTTTTTTTTTAAATGAACTGTTAACATTATGGACCAGTAGAGAGTAGCCTGTGCCAGGCAGTAGGATAAGAGCCTCACAGGAATTAGCTCCTTACATCCTTCTTGATGGGCCTGGAAATCAGTGTTCCTGTTATCTCCATTACGCAGGTGGGAAAACCAAGGACCAGAAATACCAAGACACTTGCTTGAGATCTTGAGACTAATATGAGTGGTAAAGTCAGGATTTAAATGCAGTAATCTGATTCCAGATTCTCCAAGATTAGCATCTAGGCTTTATTCCCTCCCTTGATGGTAGATGAAGTTTACAGGTAGGGAAGGGCAGCCAGGTGAGGGATATGGGGAGCAGAGGGGGAAGACAATGGCTATCGGTCCTCTCTCCTCACCTCTTCATGAGCACTCACCCTTTCTCCTACACGGTTGCAACAACTGAACCTGGTCCACAGGTCCAGGTCAATCTGTCCTCCTGGATGGCCAGGGAGATACTTTTGATACCAAATTTTATTATTCAATTACATCATTGGAACATGCACAATTGAGTAGGGGAAGTGCACATTCTTCAGTTAATGGTGCTGGAACTGGCTAGCATTCAGAAAAAAAGTTTACACACACACACATACACACACACCCCACACCCCACTGAAGCTATCTCACACATCATGTAAAATAAACCCCAAGCAATTTGAATATATAAAGATAACAAATGAAACCTTATGAGGAAAAAATATATAACAACAGTATATGTTATATATATATACATCTATATGTATATATATATATATATATATACATCTAACATTATTAAGAGCTTTGCAAAGTATCTTACAAAAATACATAAGTTACAACAGATGGACAGATTTTACTATATAAACCCTTAAAATTCATATATGTAGGGGAAAACCCACCACAAATAAAATTAAAGGGAAAAAATATTCAGGAAAATATTTGCAATGTACATACCAACTGTAAAGTTAATTATCCTTGCTACACTACACAGGGTGTTCTTTTAAATTTTTAAGAAAAATCTAATGGCAAGGAGGACAAAATGTGTGAACTGCCAATTAGAAAATAAGAGATAAAAATCACCAACAAGGGACGCCTGGGTGGCTCAGTTGGTTAAGCGGCTGCCTTCGGCTCAGGTCATGATCCCAGCGTCCTGGGATGGAGTCCCACATCGGGCTCCTTGCTCAGCAGGGAGCCTGCTTCTCCCTCTGCCTCTGCCTGCCACTCTGTCTGCCTGTGCTCGCTCCTGCGCTATCTGACAAATAAATAAATAAAACCTTAAGAAAAAAATCACCAACAGATGCATTTAAAAAATGTAGTTTCACTGGAGTTCAAAGAGATAAGTGAAACAAGATACTATTTTTTTTTTTACCAACCAAGTTGATAAACAGGGCATGTGTATACACCTCTGGTGGTAGTGTATGTTGGTCCAACCTTCCAGGGAGGTTGGCAACTTTGCAACCAGAACCTGTAGAGAGATAAAAACGAGTATGACTTCGAATTCTAGGATTTTATTTTGGGAACATATTATGGAATAGTTAAAAAGTTAGGGTGTTCGGATGAGATAAGATCACGTGTTGTTTAGAGTATGTGCCTGTTTGTTCCTCCGGGAGCTTGTGAGCCCAGCCCGGTCAGAAATAGATCTTATTCCCAATCCTATTCCTTATTTCTCCCAAGCAGAAAATACAGGCCTCCCCTTCTATCTGCGGTTTCGCTTCCCACAGTTTCCGTGCGCACATCATCCCTGTCCGGAAGCGGAAGCCCTCCTTCCGACGAATCAGCGGATGGTGGATAGTAGCCTCTGGTGACCTGACGTCACTGCGCCGGCGTCATCCTCCTCCCTTGTCTCACCGCACGGGCATCTTATTGCTTCACATTATCGCAAGAAGAAGGGTGAGTGACAGCACAGTAAGATAGTTTGAGAGAGAGAGAGAGAGACACCACACTCCCATGATCTTCACTACAGTATTGTTATGGGTGTTCTACCTTATTACTGTTGTTCGTCTCTTGCTGAGCCTTATTTATGCATTCACCATTCATAGGTGTGTACGTGTAGGAAAAACCTTATGGAGGATTCAGTACCATCCGGGGTTGCAGGCCTCTCCTGAGGGTCTTGGAACTTATCCCTTGTGGTAAGGGGCAGGGACTCCTATAAGGCTCGGGAGTGCTTGACGCCAGAGTGAATTGATGGGAGAGAAGAGAAAGAACAGGTTTGCAGGTACTTGGTGCTACCAGTCGTGGAGGCTGCCTAGCCACCCCTCTTCCCCAACGCCAGCCCATTCCCCTGGGAGCTGGGGAGAGAAAAATTGGAATGGATCCTGGTAAACAAAATTCAGTGGACAGATGAGTATTTACAACCAGCAGTGGTGTACAATAAGCAGTGGAGCTTATTACTCCCCCTTCTTGTCAGCACTATTACCTGACTTTTCCATTTTAGCCATTCTCTGGAGGATCCTTGGTAGTTTTAATTTGCTTTTCTTTGGGACCTTTTCATATGTTTGTTGGCCCTTCGGAGATACACACACACACACACACACACACACCCATATATATATATGGGTGTGTGTGTGTGTGTATACACATATATACGTATATACATATACGTGCTGGATATATACACACGTATATGTACATATATATGTATATATATATGGGATATGTGTGTGTGTCCTTTGTTGGGTATATTGTTGCAAATGCCTTTACTCAATTTGTGCTCTGTGTTTTCAACTTTTTTTTTTTTTAAGACTTTTTATTTATTTGACAGAGATCACAAGTAGGCAGAGAGGCAGGCAGAGAGAGAGGAGGAAGCAGGCTCCCTGCTGAGCAGAGAGCCGGATGTGGGGCTGATCCCAGGATGCTGAGATGATGACCTGAGCCAAAGGCAGAGGCTTTTAACCCACTGAGCCACCCAGGCGCCCCTGTGTTTTCAACTTTTTAATGGTATCTTCTGATGAGCAGTTCTTATTTTCAAAGCAGTCTGGTTTAAAAATTAAAAAAAAAAGGACACGACTAGAAAAAATAAAGTAGTTAATTTATCACATTTTTCCTTTATGATTAATGCTTTTTATGTCCTGTGTATAAGAAATTTTTGCCTACCCCAAGTCCTATTGTTTTGTGTTTGTCTGTCTGTCTGTCTTTCTTTCTTCTTCTTCTTTTTTTTTAATGGAGCTTTATTGTTGCTTTTAACATTTAGATCTATAATCCATCTGGAGTTGATTTTAATGTGTGGTTAAATTTTTTTTTCATGTGTTTATCCAGTTGATCTGGCACCATTTATTGAAAACATCATTCTTTCCCTCTGCACTGCAATGTCACCTATTTCATACATCAAGGTACCTATATTTATGAATCTGTTTCTGAATTCTCTCTCGGTCCATTAGTCTATTTGTGTCCAAACTACACTGTCTTAATTACTGTGGTTTTATAATATTTAGTAGTGTGAGACCTCCAGTTTTGTTCAAGATTGTCTTGGATATTTTTTGGCCTTTCACATTTTCATAAATATTTTTGAATCAGTTGAACCACCATGAAAACTGGCAGTATCCACTAAGCTGAACAATTGAGTATACTCTTAGGTAAATACTTAACAGAAAGAAGTATCCAGGAATGTTCCTAGCGGCTCTCATAAGAGCTCCCAATTAGAAACAACCCAAATGTTCATCACCAGTAGAATGGTTAAATAAATAACTGCACCTAGTGGAATGCTATGTAGTGAATGAGAACAAATGAACCAGTGCTACACAAAACAGCATAGTGTTTAATACAATAAGCCAAAACCAAGAGAGTTCATGTGATTCCATTTATACAAATTTCAACACCAAGCAAAGCTAATGTATGGTGTTAGGAGTCAGGAAAGCCATGTCATTTAGGGAGGAAGGATCATGGAGCAGGCCTTTTTGGGTGCTGGATATATTCTCTTTCACTTTGTGAACATGCAAATATGATTGCACATTATACTATTTTATATGCACATTATATGCAGATTATACTTTAATAAAAAGCTTGTTTAGAAATTAATTCAATGCAACAATGAATTTTGAAGGCTTACTGTGTGCAGGGAGGTTTGTCTTGCCCAAGTTGGGGGTAAATATCAGGACATAAATGAATACAATACTGCCCTGGGGGTAGTTCAGGGTTTGGGGGGCTGGTAAGGGGTGGAGGAACAAGCCTGTAAAACTTTACAAAGCATTGTGGGGGCAAAAGGATCACTCAGTTAGTCTTGCCTGGGGGCTGGGGAAGTTTTGTCAGTTATAGAGTGCTAAGTAGGATTTCAACTACTGTAGTCAAGGAGCAGTTAGTGTTTTTGAGGCCAGGAAGTAGAAACATATGAAACTAATGTGGTAAATTGTATTTTTAATTTGAAACAAGGTTAAAGTTTAATTTAAGGCTTGACTAATTTCCTCGGAACTCTAGTGTAGTAGGTATGTTGTAATCTGGATTTTGAATATAAAAGCTCTAAAATCTCTAATATGAAGAAAATTGATCCATGGTTCCCTTTAACCTCTTTATTCTTGGGTACATTGAACAAGTTACTGACCAATGCCATTGGTTAAATGCGGCTTCATCAATGAAGTTGTGAAATGTAGTTATATTTAATAGAATTTAATTTTTAATAATTTAATATTTAATAAAATGTAGTTATATTTAACAAAAACAAGAAATCTCAAATTTCTCTGGATAGTAAAGAGTTGCCAAAGGAGTCCAAGAAGGAGTTAGATTCATAGGTAAATTACGGGGAAAATTCTGGATACTGTGAAGGAACCAGGCAAAGGGAGATGGAATTTTCTGTCTAATTGTTGGCAATTTGGGGAACTCCCAGAGGACCAAATATTCTGGAAGAAATTTTGTGCAGTAAGAGTATCCCCATAAATTAGGCCTTTCAATGTAATTCAGGCCTTCTGGAATCTTCTGGCTTCTCCAGCATCGCTTCCTGAGAAATGTAAACCAACTCAGTTCCACCAAGTGTGGGTGAAAGCCAGGCAAGGGAGGACGGTGGTACTTGTACAATGCCTACTGGTTGGGCAGACATGGAACCAATTGCTACTTCACAGCTATTTTGTTGCAGAGGAACTCAGCCCGTGTGGAAGTAGTGTGCAATGGAAAGGACTCTGGAGGCGGACAGATAAATGTTCCAACCCTGCCTTGGCTATTCTTAGGTTCTGTGACCTTGAAATCACAACTTCTCTGTTGCCTCAGTTTCCTTTCCTGAAAAATGAGGATAATGCTTACTCCTTGAATCACACACACACCTTGTGGAATGAACTCAAATTTATTTTTCCATCACTTAGCACAGAGCTTGATACATAACAGGACTTCGCTCAATAATCATAATATTATTATTTTTGCAGTGCTTTCTGGCTGACATCATCCTGGACAATAAAGGCAGCCCTGAACATCTCTTTTGCGAGGTTACTGTGTCCACAGAGTTCATACCGTGATTCCATTTAGGCGGAGTTCAAAAAACAAGCAAGGCTAGTGTAGGATGTTAGAAGTCAGGAAAGTCTTGTCTGTGAGGAGGGGTCATGGTGCGGGCCTTCTGGGTGCATTCTTTCACTTTGGATTTGTTCTCCTTGAATATATTCATGAGCCTAATCCTCTGTTCCCCTGGAGCAGGGTTCAGTCCTCAGGCGAACAATGGGAAATTGCCAGTTAGGCCGGGAGTAGGAGTAGTACTCACTTACTACTTTTTGAAAAGAGACAGTTGTCATCCGGTTCCTCAGACTGAAGAGGAGGGATCTGAGGCACAGAGACGGGAGTGGGAGTTCCGGGGAAGGTGCTGTGTGGTAAGGGACTGAAGCCACAAACATGGACCCCGAAGCTCTCTCTATTTCCACAAGCCACTGCACGGAGGTGCGCCCCAGATGTGCGAACGGCAGTGCTTCTAACATAGTAAGCTGCAAGGGGCATTTCTACTTCTCCTCCCCTTCCTCTTTCTCTTTCCTTTTCTCCTCTTCCTCTTCTTCCTTCTCCATCTCCCTTTTCTTCCCCTTCTCCTCCTTCATTTTTATTATTATGAAAGGACAACTCTTAGGTACAGCCTTTTCTGGAGCAGAGTCACTGCTAACAGGAGACCCTAGATCACCTTCTCCTGGAGCTCAGAGGCCCGCCTTCACCTGCTTCCAGGCAGTCTCTAGAACAGCCCAAGCTGGGGTCAGAAGAACTAGGTGTTCTTGAGGAACTGAGTAGCTCAAGATCTTGTCCTGCTTTCTGCAAACGGAGGCTGCAGTTTGTCAGCCTGCCCCTAGGCTTGCCCCTGTTTGCAGAGCCGGGAAAAGGACAGACTGAATGGGGCGTCTTTGTGGTGAGAGCTGGGAGGGGTGGTGAGATTCTCGCTTGCTGTTCTGTTGTGGATTTGTCTGTGGGTCACATTTGCACCTCTGCAGATACAGAATGCCTGCTTTTATTTTAGCAGGGGCTTCTCAATGCTTCCCCCAGAACTCCCGGAGAATTCTGAACTTCGTATTTTTCTTATTCTGGTCATACTGTTCTAGGAGAGACATGCTCTGAATCTTGTTCATCCTGCTGTAGGATCTGGTCGGGTAAATGTGGGCTGAATCAAAGTGAGCTGTGCGTTTTCCCAAGCGTTTGTTTCTCTTGAGCTAGATTTTGTCTTTTTTTTTTTTTTTTTTAAACTTAGGGAAGGACATGGACTATTTGGCCTTATATTCATGGCTGTGAGGAAGCCCAGACATCTAATTGGCTGTCTCTCTAATCAGCAGGTTTCTGCCCAAAGATGCAGAAGGCTGATGTTGCCGAAGTCAAATTTACAGGTTTCTGCTATGGCAGGAGCCTCTTGTGCCAGTTGCTACCTAATCTTCGGCCTTGGCTGCCATCTGCTCTTTGGCTAAAATGCTTGAAATTCTGCCCTAGTACGTGTGCATGCACAAATCAGTCAGCTGGGAGGTGGGGCACTGCTGATTTGCCCCCTTACTAATCCTCTCCTGTTAGCAATTGACCTGTAATCCCTTGTTCCTTTATTAAATGCTTGAGTCCCTTGACAGGGTTCAGTTGCTAGAAATCTAGTGGCCCAAGTGAGACAGATAAGGGCCCTGATCTTATGGTGTTTATATTTCCAGAGAAAGATAATAAACATGTAAACAAATGAGGTAATTTTTGATATTGTGTGAGTATTATGAAGTTGAGGAAAGAAAAAGGATAATGAAATGGAATGATTTGGGCTGGTCCAAGGAAGGAGATAACAATTGATCAGAGCAAGTATCTGGCTCAGGTGAAGTGACTCCTCCCCCCCACCCCGGACCGCCCCACGCCCCACCCCTGGGGTGTGAGGGACAGACGGACTAGCCCAGTGCTAGAGGGGATGCTAGTGTGGGGAGAAAGCTGAGTGGACCTTGCAGACCTGTATTCTGGGAGGTGCTTTTAGGCTCCAAGAAGGAACATGGGTTTTATTTCAAATTCTGTTGGAATCTGTCACTTCAATACTTTTTTGACCTTTCTTCCTGTCTCTGTCTGCCTAAGACTTGTGGTCTTGAAGGAAGGCATCATCAGAGCTAGCTGCTACTACCTTCAGGGCAAGGCTTGTTTTTTTTCAGCTCCCCCCAGAATATAATAAAACTGTATCCTCTGAGCAAGCAACATGGTAACAAGAGAGAAAGGAGAAGCAGTCACGTTCCCAACCCTCCAGCATCATTAGCAATACAATTCTCATCTTTCATGGTCCAGTTCTTGCCAATATATGCACTTTTTGTGTATTTCGTATGATGAGAATGACCTGTGGTATGGAGCAAAATACAAATTATTTACCTGTTAATACAATCTACTGCCTTCTGTCTTCCTTTCTCTAGCCTATCTACCTTCTGAAACTGACATTGTTAACTTGTGAATTGTTTTGAGCACATTATCTTGAATAATCAACATAACAACACTGTGAGGTAAGTGCTATTATTATTCTTTTTATGGAGGAAAAACTGGAGGCTCACAAAGATTAAATAAATTGCCTACGATTATGTAAATTTCATCTCTGGTGACAGCAGGCAGGCTTTGAACCTAAAAATCCCAAAGTTGCCATGCTCTTGACTGTGATCCATACCCTCTCCATGTGGCTCCATTAATTACAAGAAGACTTCACCAAACCAGGTTCTTTTAAAAGAAACTTCTGCCTAGTTGGGCTGAGAAATGGACTGTCATTAGGCTTCCTTCATACATATCTCACGTGCTTTCTGTAAATAATGCTGATCATTAACATGGTAAACAGCTTGGTAAACAGTTAAATGTTTACTGGTGTCTTTCAAATCTGTGACCTCGGCTGATGCTTGTCCAGTAACCGTGTGGCAAGGGCTCTCTCATTGTACCCAACTGACAGATGAAGAGAGAAGGAGGACAGGGAACTGAGGTGACCAGCCCAAGGTTGTCTAAGTAGGAGGCATCTTTAGCTGCCAGACCAGAAGGATGAGGGTGGGCGGGGAATGGCCATTGGCTCATGTTATGGGTAGATACGAATGAATTTCTTTTTCCCTTGTCAGTGGATCTTTCTGTGGCAGATACTATTGCCAGAGAGGAGGTGAGGATGTTAATGTTAATGCTATTGACTGCCTCAAGACTTGCCTCAGCCTTTTGACTTTTGGAAACTACCATTTTCTCTATCTCTGACTCCCAGGGAATCCTGTGAAGTAATGCAGACATCTTAGTCCAGAATGACCCAGCTGGGTCAGGGCAAAAGTGGACTGCTGGATTCTTTGCAGTCCCAGTTTTTCTTTCTAGCACAAAACATCAGTGCTGCCCTCCAAAACTACCCTCTTGCCCATCTGAGTAATAGTTTACAGCTCACAAAGGGCTTTCAGAAATCTGTTATCCTGACCATCCCCGGAGAGGCAGGCAGTATTACTGTCATTTGTGCCCATTGTACAGGTGATGAAACTGAGTCCCAGAGACTGCAAGGCTAGTAAATGGTGCTGTCAGGACTAGAGTTCAGCTTTGTCCAAGATGAATCTAAGTTTTTCCCATGCTTTTTCCACTACATGTCTTTCTTTTTACATTAAAAAAATAGATATGAAACATTTAGCTGCCCTAAAACTGTTTATTTACTGCAACTTTCCCCCTACCTCACCTCCTATGGATAATGTGCATTACAGATTCACTCTCTAGGCAGCATCTGAGCATCTGGCAAATGGTAGGCTCTCTCCCCATGGCAGCTGGAAATCACCAAGTGAAACATTTACCAACTTATTGACATAATAGTTCCCGGTGTTTGTGTAGGTATCAGGCAAAGTTCTAATTGCTTTTTAACATTCTGTTTAAAGATGGGGGCTCCTGGGTGACTCATTTGGTTGGGCAGCTGCCTTCGTATCAGGTCATGATCCCAGGGCCCTGGGATCGAGTCCTTCATCGGGCTCCTTGCTCATCTGGGAGGCTACTTCTCCCTCTTCCTCTGCTTGTTGCTCTCTGTGTGTGTGCACTCCTCTCTCAAAACAAAACAAAACAAAAACAAAATCATTCTGTTTAGAAATAAAAATAAATGTGATAGTAAGCTTATTTTTGACAGAACGTCAAAAATACTTGACATTATTTGACATTTTTGACATTATTTGGCATTATTATTTGATAGAATGTCAGGAATAATCAGAACTCCAGTATCACAAGTTTATGGGAGGGAACCCCCCAGGGGCGACCCATTGGTTAAGTGTGAACAGGATGGGGCTTCAGCTTGTAAGGTGGGAGGGAGTTCAGGAGACCTCTGAGGAGAACTCAAGGAGGGGGCTCAGCCAGGGGTGAGGGGGAAAAGGAGCTAGAAGGTAGAAGGATTACTAACTTGACTGATGATCTCATGCCAGTCACAGGATCTTTGTTGGTGATAGCCAGAATAGCAGCACATTAGTGTGCTAGCCGCCTGTCAATGAGGGAGACTTCGAAGTGGCCAGCTATAAACTAACAAAGCAGAGATGGGATCAGAGATATGCAGATCCAGAAAGGGATGGATGTCTGACCAGGTTTCAGCTATCTGGGATTTTAACATATCTAAAGAAGGATTGTGTCATTCTAAGCCAACTAGATTATTCCGGGAATCTTGGAAAACAGGAACTGCAGAAGTCTATGGGTTCTTGGCCCCAGACCTGGGAGATTAAGGTGAGGAGAGATGGATGCACTGGGATGTGTTAGTTCAACCTGCTAACCTTTCAGGTCACATGACTGTACCTTCGACCCTCCCAGATTCTACTGTACCTTTCCATGGGCAGATTTGTTGGTAAAGAGGGTTTGTGCTGGTTATGCCTGGGGGTGAGTGGGTGATGATGGGCTAAACGTGAGGGTGGATGGCGGGGGCAGCTGCAGGGAGCATTTGGAGTTGGGGATGAAGTGTTAGGGTGGTGGAATGGGCAGTGGCAGGAGGGGAATAGGCACGCAGACTAGCCATGGGTTTGGTTGACGAAAGGCCAAGGTGACCTTGGGGAGACTTTCAGTAGCAGAATGGGCCTGATGCCAGTGTGGGCTGTGCAGATCCACAGAGTAAGAGGCTTAAGCCTGGTGCAGTGAGCCCTCAGGCAGTAGCTGGAAGGGAGTTGGACACAGTGTTCATCTTGCAGTGTGAGGGATGGGATCATGATTGAATGCTCATGGGGGAGCTGGTACAAAAGAGGGGATTACTGTAAGGAGAGGAGCCTAGGGACAGAGTGGGCCCCTGGGGCTCAGGTGACAGAAGAGAGGTAGCACTGGAATGTGATGGAAGCCTGAGGATTCAGGATCCAAGTCTTCCTTGCTGGGCTGAGTGAGCCAGTTTGGGATGGGCACAGTTCTTCTTTGAGGAGGAAGTGGAGGTTTGAAACCAACTACTGAGAGAAAGAGGGGGGCATCCTCAGCAGGGGTGGAGGAATCAATGTTTCAGACCCACTGGGACCCGCCAAGCCCAGCAACACAGCTGTGAGGGCCAATCAGGGTAAGGATGCGATCTCTCAAAAACCTATGCTCTGCATCCATGCCTCTTTTGGACATTAAAGGTCGATTGATGCAAAAAAAAAAAAAAAACAACAACAAAAAAACCCCCCTATGCTCTGCATCCATGCCTCTTTTGGACATTAAAGGTCGATTGATGCAAAAAAAAGGATGCAATCTCTCGTCTGTCCTCAGTGATGCAACTATGAGTAAGAGTCACCAAATCCTGTCTGCGATGTAAAAATGAAAGTGCTATTAGAAACAGAGCCATTATGAAATCTAAACACATCTTTTCTTCCCTGTTTATCACCTAGCACATGACTTTGCCAGCCCTGTGTCTTTTCCCTAAGGTGGCGATTCATGGAGGGTCCAAGGCCCCTCCTTAGCTTGCCAAGGATCTCATGTCTACACACCCATTTGGGAGCAAAGGGAAGCAGAGTGAGCATGTGAAGCTCTTAATACCAGGCCGTGGGGAACCTGGAAAGATCAATTTTATTTTTTAAAATTAATTAATTAATTAATTTGACAGAAAGAGATCACAAGTAGGCAGAGAGGCAGGCAGAGAGAGCGGAAGGGAAGCAGGCTCCCCGCTGAGCAGAGAGCCAGATGCGGATGCGGGGCTCTTTGCCAGGACCCTGGGATCATGACCTGAGTGGGAGGCAGAGGCTTAACCCACTGAGCCACCCAGGTTCCCCGAAGATCCATTTTCTTTCTTTTTTTTTTTTTAAGATTTTATTTATTTGACAAAGATCACAAGCAGGCAGAGAGGCAGGCAGAGAGAGAGAGGAAGGGAAGCAGGCTCCCTGCCAAGCAGAGAGCCCGATTCGGGGCTCGATCCCAGGACCCTGGGATCATGACCGGAGCCGAAAGCAGCGGCTTTAACCCACTGAGCCACCCAGGTGCCCCTAAAGATCAATTTTCTAAGAACTCCAGTCTTGGAAGTGGCAGTTGGTAGGTGCTGCTTTAAGCAAACCCAGTAGGTAGAGATGAGTTACTCTGGGATCAGCTTTCCTCTTCACTTTGGTTAATAATGGTCAGCAGGGTTCCTCTAGATACCAAGGTTCCTAGTGCATTACCAGTAGGATTGTAGTGTCTGCCAAGATAATTCCAAGAACACCTCCTGGGCAGGAAGAACATGGGCCATGTTAACGAGCTACTTCCTTGGGAGGCAGCCTAAGATGAAGCGGGTGGAGGGGTGGTTTCTTACACCTGGAGGTGTGTGGGAAGGCATTTTTCTGAATTGGGGTCTTCCTTCTCTAGCAGGTAGGGTTTTTTTTTTTTTTTTTCTTTTAAGATTTTATTTATTTATTAGTTAGAGAGAGAGCGAGCACAGGCAGACAGAGAGGCAGGCAGAGGCAGAGGGAGAGGGAGAAGCAGGCTCCCTGCCGAGCAAGGAGCCCGATGTGGGACTCGATCCCAGGACGCTGGGATCATGACCTGAGCCGAAGGCAGCCGCTTAACCAACTGAGCCACCCAGGCGTCCCTAGCAGGTAGGTTTTGCACTTCTCCTCCCCAGGGCTTGCGTGGAAGGAGAGCAGGTGCTGAGATAGTCCTGGTTTATGAAAAGAAATGATGAGCACCTTCCAGGAATGGAGTCTCTTGGGGACAGCAGATCAGAAATAACAGTGGGATGGCAAAGCTGTTCTGGTAAGAGTACGTGGTACATATTCAGTGGACTGGCCTTCTGGCATGCACAGTGGTGACACGTGAACAATCACATGGTGTAGGCTCGGCGATTGGCCCTCAAGGCCCAGCAGTGTGGTTGCAGAGGGAAGGCCCAGAAGGCCCAGATGCTAGTCCTACCACTTCTCACAGTGTGACTTTAGGCCATTGTCACTCTCTGAGCTTCAGTGTCTCCATCCAAGCTAGGTCATGATGATTCCCATATCTCAGAGCTGCTCTGAGGATCTGGGGTATTAATGTAATTTGAAGTTCTGTGAAGATGTTGGCACCTGTTACAAGTATAAATTCTCATAAGCAGAGGCTTTGGATAGGTAGAAAATGCAAGAATTGAAGTGTGCACTGCATTCATTTTATTCTGCAGACTTCTGATGTTGCCCGGTATGTGAGAGGCTCCACACAAGGCATTTGGGATACAAAAACAATAAGGTATAAATTGGAACTGGAAATGTCCAGTATAGTGAGGGGTGTGG
Source organism: Taxidea taxus jeffersonii (assembly GCA_003697995.1). Classification (NCBI taxonomy): domain Eukaryota; kingdom Metazoa; phylum Chordata; class Mammalia; order Carnivora; family Mustelidae; genus Taxidea; species Taxidea taxus. The sequence goes on from ML101398.1 coordinate 40,231, forward strand.
GAAGCAGTGATGTCAGTTGCAGTAAGTGCTGTGTGGGCAAAAGGAAGATGTGCTCTAGTTTTGCGGTGGGATCCATGTGAACTGAGCTGACTTTTGAGAGGGTGGACTGCAGACTGAGGAGGTAAGAGAGGCTTTCAAGGCAGAGGGAACAGCCTAGGGGCACTCAACAGCAGTCTGTTGGGAGACCTTGCAAGAAAACCCATAGGGCCAGGGCCTGATGTGGCCTACATCCCCATGTGACCTCCTGAAGTGTGACAGGGGGCTGTGAGTCTGTCTGGTTCTTTTCCACTCTTTACAAGGTGGTGATTAAGAGGAGACAGGGAGGTGAGGAACTTGAGGTGTTGAAAGAGAGACCAGGAGCCTGAGTAGGATGGAAGTGGTTCTATGTACATGTCAGATCCCAAACTCAGTTGCTTAAGGCTAGATACATGAATGAGAGGAGAGGAGGCTCAGCTGTATTTGCTGTGAAAAAACCTTTTATTATTATTATTTTTTAAGATTTTATTTATTTACTTGATAGAGATCACAAGTAGGCAGAGAGGCAAAGAGAGAGAGAGAGGAGGAAGCAGGCTGTCCACAGAGCAGAGAGCCCGATGCGGGGCTCGATCCCAGGGCCCTGGGATCATGACCTGAGCTGAAGGCAGCGACTTTAACCCATTGAGCCACCCAGGTGCCCCAAAAAAACCTTTTAGTTTAGTCGATTGCACGTTTAGCTAAAGGGATAATACCATACGCACAAAAAGTAGTTGTTTTGCCTGAATCTAAACACTGTTGTTAGTTGGTGTAGAAGCTTCCTTCCTTATACGCCTTTAAGCTCAGCATCCAACTCACATCAGCTGGCATACAGGCCTGGTTCCCTCTGGTTCATCTGTTCCAAAATACTCTTAACCTCTGTATATCTACACTTTCTATTTTTGCCCCAAATGTTTGGAATATGCCCAAATAATTATTTTTCATGGTGCAAACACCATCTCATTAGGTGGGACCAGGCTGATGAGGAGGTCACAGAATGCAGTGACAAAGACATAGTGCACGTTCTCTGGAACCAGCTGGGCTTTGGCCATTCACGTGCCATCACCAGAGATGGTTCTATCATTTGATCTCCTTGGGCTGAGTTTCCTTGTCTAGAAGGCAGAAGTACTACAACCTACTCTATAGGCTTTCATTCATTCATTTATTTGAAATATTTTTATTCATTTATGTGACAGAAAGAGCACAAGCAGGGGGAGCTGCAGGGAGAAGGAGAAGCAGACTCCCTACTGAGCAGGGAGCCTGACGAGGAGCTCAATCCTGGGACCCTGGGATCATGACCTGAGCCAAAGGCAGGCACTTAACTGACTGCCCCCCACCCTGCCACCCCCACCCCCCATTCATCCTCTCTATAGGCTTTTAGAGTTAAATGACACAACAGATGTGGAAAATCACTTCATACACTTGAAGGGAGGAGGCATTTGTGATTGAGGAATTCAGCACTTTCTGCAGCATATGTATTCACATATACCATAAATCATAAATCATATACATATACATTCTCCCCTCTGTAGTACATCTCCTCCTAATTTGTGGCTTTGGATGGAAGAAACTGTCAAAGGAATCAGCTGGGAAAAAAGCTAATATTTAAATGAACTTTTACAAGTCTCATGTCCTGAATACATGACCACGTTATAAAGGTGGTAGCAAATATTCAAAAACATGTGTGGAAGTGCAGCATGGTGATGAAGAACATGGACTGTAGCAACAGGCAGACCAGAGTCCAAAACCAACATTTTTAGTGGTGCTTAGTTGCTCTGAGCCTCCACTCCTTGAAGTGTGGAATGAGTGTAATAATGCAGGCTTCCTGGATTGCTAGTACATTTGGCACAGTGCTTTGTACCTGGGTGGTGCTCGTAAGACTGCCAGGCACACAAGCTCATCATCATCGTCATCATTATCATCATCAGCTTTTTGGGGAAGATTTTTATTGTTTCATGTTTTCTATTTTTTTAAAAAAGATTTTATTTATTTGTTTGTCTGAGAGAGTGAGCACAGTGAGCACAGGCAGACAGAATGGCAGGCAGAGGCAGAGGGAGAAGCAGGCTCCCTGTTGAGCAAGGAGCCTGATGCGGGACTCGATCCCAGGACACTGGGATCATGACCTGAGCCGAAGGCAGCCGCTTAAACAACTGAGCCACCCAGGGATCCCTGTTTGACGTTTTCTATTAACTGAAGTTTCTTTGATGACCATGAATGACACTTGCCTTCCTTTACTCCGCAAATATTTACCAAGTTCCTATCTTCTGTTAGGCATGGGCTAAGCTCTGTAAAGTTTCAAATGAGAGAGTATTTGTAGGAGATCATACCTCTAATGTGGATAAAGCACTTATTCTGTTCTCATAGTCCTCTGTCAGATTTCAGATGCTCAAAATCAGCATTTAATTTTGAATCCTCTGTTAAATTCAGAAGACAAATGTGATCACATTTCAAGAAAAGGGTTGGGTACTGATATCTTCTTTATCACTAAGTTTTTTTTTTAAGATTTTATTTATTGACTTGACAGCGCAAGAGAGCACAAGCAGGCAGAACAGCAGAGGGAGAGGGAGAAGCAGGCTCCCCGCTGAGTAGGGAGCCCAATGTGGGGCTTGATCCCAGGACCCCAGGACCATGACTCGAGCTGAAGGCAGTTGCCCAACCAACTGAGCCACCCAGGCGCCCTGTCACTAAATTATTACACTCTTCTTCCCCCCCCCCAAAGAGATTTGAGGTGGTAATAAAAAAAAATCCACAATAAGGATGACAGATCAAGATCCATGAAATGAGAGAGTTAGTTGATCCAGGTACATAGTATAAGAATATCTGTTGCAGTAATGTGCAAAAACTGAGCTTCCTGGCAGTCAAGGGGAAAATGGAATATGATGATTACAATTCATACTGGACAGTAAATAGAAGTGAGTGCATCAGTAGTTACTTTCCTTTTCTTTCAATGGTAAGCTGTAAGTGAGGTTATGAGGGAAAACTTGAAGGTACATTGAAATGAAAAGTACCTCCAAAATAGATTTGTTACTGAAGAAATAGAAATGTTTTTCCTTTGACTGTCTCCTATACCAAGAAATGACAGGTATGGTTACATTTAAATGATGAAATAAAGTTTCACAGTCAAATTCTGAGGCTTTCTGATGCTCTGGATCATATAGGCACAGCTTGAGGAGACTCCAGGGAAATGAAGTTTTTGCATTGTTTTAGATTGTTTTCTTTCAAGTATCCATTGTCTCAACTGGGCTTTTGGTGATGGACAGCAAGCAGAAAATGGTACATCTGATTATAGATCAGGTATCTTAATGCTGCTGAAATAGGCAAAAACATGGTAGCAGGAAAACACTAAGAAACAAAAATCAGTTTAGCAACAGTTTAGCAACTAAACTGTTGGTTGACAAAGCTTCCTCTTCCCCACTGCATGACTTTTATGGTGTTTGATAGCAGCCAGAAAATGGAAAGACTTTCATACTGCTTATTTTTATTACAATTATTTTTGGTTCATTATGTATAATGGATCATTACAGAGGCTTTGTCCTGATTCTGAAGGACAGTCCTTCAAAATACCAAGTTGAAGCTGTTAGGCATGTGTTCTCCCAGAAACACTAACTTGTACTTGGAGATCAGAGGACTGAAGGGTTCTATATTATATTCAGACTTGTGTGTGATGCTACAGCCCAGATTTTACCAATTCCAATAGGACTTTCATGGACTTGGTACACTCCAGGAATGATTGAGTTAGTTAGGGAAGCCCGGAAAATATTCTGAAAGATGATAGTAAATGGTTCCTGAGAACCTTCTGCATGGTCAATAGTGATTTTCTGCAGTGAAATAATTCTTCCTTTATCCACAAATAGTCATTAAGCAAGTGTTACAGCATATCTAGCATCAACTATGTGCCAGGCCCAGGGTAGGGAATGATTGTGGTACTGGATACAAAGTCATTCTAGTGGGAGATGCAGGGAGATAAATGAGTAGCCTTGTGCCAGATGACATAGTGCAAGGCAGCAGCAATGGTTCTTGGAATCGAGAGGGAGAAGCTTGAGTAAGTGTCCCAGGAAGGAAAGGGAGGAAGGGCCTTCCAAGCCAGAAGAATAGCAGGCACCAGAGTGTTGCAACATGAAATAGTATGACCCAAATAGGAAACAATAAGGGGTCCATATGGTGTGAGCAGAGGGACCGGGTGGTAGAAAATGAGCCTGGAACCTCAATTTATAAATGTACGGGTTTCTTGGGAGCTGTTGCTGCTATTCCATGGAGAAGGTAGCCCTTAGAACTCTGGTGCAGATGGGAAGTTGGTAATATTTCCAACTTGTATGAGGGCCCCTCTTTCTAGGACTGATAGCCTCTTATATTCAGACTCTTGGCCAATGTCGTTTCTTGGCTATTGGCCAAAGAACTTAAGTTCTTTGTACCCAGGAAGGTTTAGCATACCTTGAAACCCAAATGAAGTGTTTGGATAATTGTCCTTTTGGAAGCCACTGGAGACAACTGTAGAAGTGTCATGAGCAGAATTGTATTTTAGAGTCATCAGTCATAGCATAGAGCAGGTGAGGAGAGGCTAAGGCAAGGTAGCTATTTGGGATAACACTCCCATGTATGGTATGGGGATGAAGGCATGAG
>ML101399.1:0-11768 GCA_003697995.1 Taxidea taxus jeffersonii
GGGCAGTGGGGTTTTACATGGGTATTTGTATAGGCTGATCAGGGAAGACTCCTTGGTAATATGACATTCAGGCAAAGATGTGGGGTAGGTAAGGGGGTGAGCCATGTGTCCTGAGCAGCGGGGACAGCAAGTAAATCCCTTGAGGTGGGAATATACTTGGTGTGTTCAGAAACAACCAAGGAAGGCCAGATAGCTGGACTGGAATAGACAAGGAATAGAAAAATAAATGAGGCCACAGAAAAGCCAAGATTTCAGATTATGGAGCCTTAGAGGTGATTCAGAGTTAACTGGTTTTACACTGCATTAGATGGGAAAACAGCAGAAGATTGTGAGCACAGGAATGATAGGATCTGACTCAAAGATTAAAAGAATTTTAAAAAACTAAAAGAATTAAAAGATAAAAGAATTAAAAGAATTAATTAAAAAGCTGTTAAGTCCTGAATAGACTATAAAGGAAGAAGAAAATTAAAAAAAATCCCTGCAGGCTGAGAAACAACTACATGTGTTTGGTCTGAGACCAAACTGAGAGAAATCTGTTCATTCATTCATCAAATATTTGTTGAGCCCTTATAATGTTCCATATGTGTTCTTGACAAGGGGTATGTAGTGGTGAACATAGACACATTTTCTCTTCTCAAGGCCCTTAGTCTAGTTAACAATACTAGGAAATAGTTGAATAAAGATGGAAAGAATAAAAAAGTTTAAAAAGATACTGCAAATTAAAAAGAACACTGCATGCCTATGTCCTTTTCCTTATATTTTAGAAAACTACCATGACTCTCATATAAAAACTTGACCAAAAAAATAACACCCAAAAGCCAAATACAGATTATATTAATATAGATGTATATATCATTATATATTGTGTGTACGTATATGTATGCATCATTAATATAGATGTAAAAATCTAAAATAAATCAAAATACTAGCTAAAAATTTCAACAAAATACAGAATATTCCTGATGACCACGTAGGGCTTTATGACAAAAATTTACATACACACATGCATACACAACTATGTGTGTACACACATGCAAACACACACATACAAATATGCATCTTAAACAATGTTCTACTTCATAACTGAAAAGCTATTACAATGGAACTTGCCTTTAAAATAAGAATACTATTTAAATTAATATTTCTAATTCATTCTAGAAGAGAGAGTCAGGACAATAAAGAAGAAAGAGTAATGAATAGTGTGACCATTAGAAAGGATGAGAACATTTTTTCGTTTGGATAGAATTGTGATTATCAACCTTCATGGCCCAAGAAAGTATGAAGAAACCCTATCAGGCTTAATTATGAGTTTAAAAAAATTTAAGTATCCAACAAAATTCAAAACTTACACAGCTTTGTAATTCACAAATAGTAACAGTGGAAATCTTCCATTTTATAATGTTAAAATACTTCAGAATAAAATTGATAAGAAATGTACAAAGCTACATAGCACACACTGCAAAATTTTATTCATAGAATAAAAAGTATGAATATATGAATAGCTATAAGATATTCCTAGGTGGTAAGTTTGAAGTTATAAGTAAACCAATTCTTTATATATTAATTCAATATACATTTTTCCCTAAGCCTCAAAGATCTCATCCACTCCTTTGGCTTTTAATTCCATTTTATATGCTAATGAGTCCCAAGAGTATACTTACAGTCCTGACCTCTCTTTTTGTATAGCTAACTTCTCATTGGACAATTTCACTTGGATGTCTTATGAGTCAAAACTTAACTCTTGTTTTTCCGCCTAAAGTGGATCCTATTTCTAGAGCACCATCTCTGTAAGGGACATGTTTGTCTACTTGTTTACTCAACCAAGAAACCTAGGAGTCATCTTAGATTTCTTCTCTCTCAATTCCCATCGGCAGTCTACCACATTTTGTTGCATTTTGTGTTTCTACCTCCGAATATACCCTAAATCCCTCTACTTTTCTCAAATCCATCTCCAGTGTTTCAGAAATCATCTCTTAATTTATCTCCTTGCTTCTATTCTACCTGTAGCTGCAATCTAAATGTCATCTTTCACAAATGTCAGTGTAAATTGTTATACCTTTATTTAAAAACTTAATATTGTCTCAGTGCCATTAGAATAAATCCAAAGACCTTGTCATTGCCAATGAGGTTCTGAAGTCTAGTTCGGCTGACCTCTCCTACCTCTTCTGTTTCTTCAATGCATTGAGTTCTTTTGTACTTTAGGGATTTGCCCTTTTTTTAAAATTTGATTTAATTTTTTATTTTAAGATTTTATTTATTTGACAGACAGAGACCACAAGTAGGCAGAGAGGCAGGCAGAGAGGCAGGCAGAGAGAGGAGGAAGCAGGCTCCCCGCCGAACAGAGAGTCTGATGGGGGGCTCGATCCCAGGACCCTGGGATGATGACCTGAGTCGAAGGCCGAGGCTTTAACCCACTGAGCCACCCAGGTGCCCCTGCCCTTTTTTTAAAAAATATTTTATTTATTTATTTGAGAAAGAGAGCGTGAGAGAGGGAGGGCCAGAGGGAGAAGCAGACTGCCTACTGAGTAGGGAGTCTGGTGCAGGACTCCATATGGAACTCAGTCCTGGGAATCCAGGGTCATGACCTAAGCTGAAGGCAGTCACTTAACCAACTAAGCCACACAGCTGCCCTATGGCTTAGCCTTTGCTAATCCCATGTCTAGAATGTTCTCCCTCCATCTCCTTGTAAGGGCAGTGTGCACTCATTCACCAGTTTCCAGCTTAAGGGTAAAAGCCATTATGAGGCTGGTCTCCCCATCCTTTGCCCTGACCCTATTATTCTTTATCAAAATACCTTGGTTGCATGTGTCATTCAACGTCCTGCCTGATTTGTAATTCTGTGTACCTGTTTATTGTTGTACTGGCTGTCTTCCAGACTAAACGACAGGTCTTGAGAAGACTGGCATAGAAGTCTAGCTTTTCATCACCCAGCATCCATCTCGTGCCTTACACTTAGGAGGAAAGCAGTGATAATATCACAGAGCTTGTATTCTGATGGAACTCTTGTTTATTCTAAATTCCACCTGGACCAATAAAAAATAAAATAAAAAACAAATACACTTAATAATGAATAAAAGAATTTTGAAAGAAAGCAATGAAGGAAGGAGAACTTGCCATTGTATAATAATTAAACCAGTATTAAGAAATCAAAGAACAAGAGAAGGAGAGGAAGAAAGAAATGGCAGATAAGTTTTTGACTAGGTCACCCTGCTTACATACAAGAACTTAATAGTTAACACAAGTGTTTATTATATTGATGAAAATGGTACAATATTTAATAAATATATCTGAGGCAATTATTTAGGCACTTTTAAAAATACATAAAACTTGGGGTTCCTGGGTGGCTCATTTGGTTAAGTATCCAACTCTTGATTTCAGCTCAGGTCTTGATCTCAGGGTTATGAGTTCAAGCCCTGCATTGGGCTCCACACTGGGCATAGAGACTACTTTAAATAAATAAATATAAATAAATATCTATTTATTTATTTATTTAACACCACTCCTTACATTACTCATCACAATAAATTAAAGATTTACTTCTAGAATAAATATCTTTAATCAGATTTTTGAAACTCACTGTTTAAGTTCTTCACTAACACTATCTCTTCTCTGGATGGAAAAGAGCTTTCTATGCATGAAAGTAGAAAGAAGTCACATGGAAAAGGTTTTATTAGAAGAAAAATATTGAACGTCTATAAGTTAATAATTTCAAACAAACTATAAGAAGTTTTGAACATTAAAACTGATAATCTTAATTTAGAAAATGATAAGAAACTTTAAGCACATCAATAGATATCTGGGCAAATGGCATGAATAGACAATTCACAAAACCTGACAATCAGTCTTTTCTTGAGCATCAGGTAGCTGCAGCAGGGACCTTGTTTCAGTTCACCTAAGCACCAACTCCTTCTGGAGGAGGATATGGCCTCGCTAATGATGTGTTTGGCTCAGGATCCAAGGGAGTTAGATATTTGTCAAGATAACCTTACAGGAAAGTTGTTAGTATGATTCTTTAGCAGTGGTGATATAATCCTGAGTATAACAGAAACTGGTGAAATGATAATTGTGATTCTTTCTCACGTTTGGAAAAACCTTACAATCATCAGTCACATAGGGGATGAGGATTAATGCGAAAGTTGCATGGAGATACATAGCATCTGCTCCTCCCTGTATAGCCATCTCTTTTCTGATAAATTCTGCATCCTCAGCCAGACTGAGACTTTATAGCAATGTGTTTGTGTCATCTCTTCTGACTAATCCATAATACAATTATATAATTATTATACATAATAATTTTGGGCTCCTAGAGTGGTCTATAGGTAAGACTAGTCCTATGAAAGATACACTTGCCCTGACTATTTTGGTCATAAATAAAATGCCAAATAACCTGAAATCTTCCCATAATATACGTTCTAAATATGATCCTGTCTACAAGTCTTTCCCATGCCCCAGTAATCAATACATAGCTCCTTTTCAGGTTAAAGCTTAAAGCCTTTGGAAGAAAGCCCTTTATGGGATTTCACAGTTTTCTGATCACTTGCCATATTACATTACTACTATTTGAGCCAGACTAATTTTAAAAGTTTAGAAAGAAGTCCTATTTAAAGCCATTCATCCCTCTCAACTTCACTTCTCTCTTATCGTCTCCAAACAAATAAACAACAAGAGCATCTCTCTAAGATTAGCTTTGCTATCAATTTTCTGTTCCAGTGAAAGAATCTTTAAAGAGAAATCCTCTCTGGAGTCATAATTTCTCTTTATGCATTGTGTTGTGTTTATGTTATTTTTAGATATCATTAAAAATCTAGTTTTAGCCTTACATTTGGGAGAGAGTATTATTAACTTTTTAATGATTTTTGTTTGTTAGGCTCTAAAGCTGAAAGCATCTATTCTTTATAGACAAATAGAGAAAAATATGTAGCCATTGTCACTGTCTTACAATTTATCCTAAGTCTATGTAGAAGACTGGCTTTCTTTTTATCTTTCCTGAATTATATTTCTACTTATGCATTAAATTCCTTCTTGACAACTGTAGGATTCAAAGCAATTCAAATGAGATTAGCTCATTGTGGTTAATATAAAAAGCTTTATCTTTTAAAAGTGTCAAAACTATTATCAGAAACTCACAGAAACCAAATGCATTTTTACTGACCTTTATTACATTCTCTTTTACCTTGCTCTACTAACTGGTAATGGAGTGCAAGTTACTCAGTCTGACATTAAAAAAACGCCCTTTATCATTTCAGTACATTTTCAATTTATTAATCTGCAACCTTCTCCATTAAATAGTATAAAGATTCTTGTCATCTAAAGCTCTCTGATGCAGAGATATGATCGCATCACTCTCCCTGCTCAAAAAAAAAAAATTACATTTTAAAACCGGGATGGCTTACCATTACCTAAATACTCAATCCAGCATTTACAGTCCAAAGTAATCTGAAATCAACATACACATCCAATTTCTCTTTTCCTATTTCCTTCCATGTAGGCAAGATGTTGATAGCAAAAATAAACACACTTTAGTCTCTCTTTCTCACAGTAGAATTGAACAAATATTTAAAACTATTCATGTCATATCCATTATGACTTGCATACTATTCTGGTTAGAAAATCTCTTTCTGTTCTGGGAGCTGTCAATGCCTAGATTCCTACCCACCCCCCCATACACTTACATTTAATAAAACTATGTCTGTTACATATGCATTTCTATACACTCCATTTCATTAGGATTTGGGGTGAGCACTGTTTATAATTGTCTATTCATTCAATACACATTTCCTGAGTGCTTCTTGCAGACACAAATGCTCACAAGACAAAAAAAAAATCTGTTTTTAAGAATTTACAATCTAAGGAGATTGACAGAAACATCAACTAATGAGTAAAATCCCTGTGACACTTTTACCCCTATGGCTGCACTAGCAGACACCCTTTCACTGTAAGGGATGAGGAACCCACGCAAACCAGACATGAATCACCAAAAGAGAAAATGGCACACACCCTGGCTCCCCATGATCAGCAGTCATATATGGGCTTGTGTGTGTACTTACTGATGTGTAACAGGTCCAAGGATGCTGTTTCAAGTGTCTTATTCTCACTCCCATTCTCTTCCTTTATATCTAGTTTAAACACAAACTGTATATGTGACTTCACTTGAGGTGCTGATGAAGGTTGCCTCTCACACTTGATTCTAACCACTCAATAGAAATCCAGACCCAATGAATAAAACATGGCTTATCAAAAATCTATCCATAATCTCAATGCTAAATCTCAATGTTGAAAAATGTTTCTGATATGAAATTGTGTCAAATTCGAGATTTATTATCAATGTCATTAGTAAAGCTCATTCATCATATACAATGAGTTAGATTAAACACTCATTTCACTACATAATCAACTAAAATTGACTCCTTGCAAAAGTTTGGATAGCTATGAAATATTAAAGTTCCTTTTTCTCATATGCCCATAGAATTGTCATTTTTATGTTTTATATGTAACTTAAATTGAGCAAGCGTGTTTCTTTTTTTTTTTTTCAATGAGCATTTATTGAACAACTGTTGCATGTGGATCTCTACCTAATGGAAGAATACTAAAAGGCTATTCAAAGAAGAATTCAAGTTATAGCCTCAAGCAAAAATAAAATAAGGACTTTTTCCAATTTGGTTTCTAGAAAAAGGGCTTCCCTTTCTATGCCTAAGAAGTAAAAGAGCTAAGGATATAAATGTTTGATAACCTGAAATAAATCTGTCAGGAAAAAATTCCAGCTGCAATCTTAAATCAAAAGAGTAGCCAAAAAGGAGATAAACCAGTCTGAATCCTCCTTCCTGAAAAACCCAGATTTATTACAGAAGACCTCACAATTGGGAAGGCCTCAGGATAGCTCAGTTGTGTAATGTTCAACTCATTTTTGTTACCTCCCAGGATTCCTGAATGACAGTTTTAGCCAGTGTTAGGGAACAATGAAGTGAAATGTCTTGTAACTCCTTGGAAGATTCCACAGTGGGGCAAGTAATTTACATACAGTAGTCTGCAAGGCCCTGATTGAGGAGTGGGTCCACCTGTGAAGCAAAATGATATGTGAAGTATTTCTTTTTAGTGAATTAATAACAGGAATCATTGCACAAAATGCCCTGTTTTCCTTCTTTGCAACTGCCTCAGTACAAGCTATAAGCCTTCGATCAGCGTATATTTGGAAGCAGTGACTGGGTGCTTTCTTTTGTTATTTGTTCAAAGAAGTACCTTCTCGAGTCCACATATACCAAAACATGTGTGAGAATGTAAAACTGAAAGATCTGAAAAGGCACGTATTTTCATAGAATCCATACTAATATATGAAGTCAGGATAGGAAGACCAATTCAATAGTAGGAATTCTGAAATAGTGAGAGAACAAAGCAGCCTATTATTTTCCCTCTTCCACACAACTCTCACCTTTCCCTGGGACAGTCCCCAGAGAGCTCTTCTTAAAAGTTCAAAAGAAGTGTGTGTGATCAGGAGAAAGTTATTCCAACCTTTATAATTTTTGAAACATCTTCCTAATGAGGCTGATGTCAGCATAGCATTCTTATTATTCAGAGTAAGCCGTAAGGTTAGCTGGGGGCATGAGTCAAATTATGGCCAAAGACAAACTGAGTGAGCAAAGGGAAGGGCTCCTTTTGTGTTTGAAGCTTCATAGAATTTTCCATGTTAGAAAGCTGCAGTAGATCATTCAGAAACCACAAACATAGCTGTATGGCATATTACCCATGCCAAGAGTACAGACTGTATGTACATTTGAAGCCAAATGGAGGCAGCAACAAGTAAGCCCAAGCACATGGGCATGCCTCCTTGACTCCCTGCTACCTCTCTCACTGAACTTATCTAAGGCTGCTCTACACATGCTCTTTTTTTTTCTTTCAGATTTTATTTATTTATTTGGCAGAGAGAGAGGACGAGCACAAGCAGGGGGAGTGGCAGACAGAAGAAGCAGGGTCCCCACAGACCAAGGAGCCTGATGCGAGAGACTCAATCCCAGCACCCCGGGATCATGACCTCAGTCCAAGGCAGATGCTTAACCAGCTGAGCCACCCAGGCATACCTGATCTACACATGTTCTGCCTGGCTTGTCTACAACTCTGAGGAAGGGAATGGGAGAGAAATCCCACTTGTGAGACATTTGTGAGACCAGCTGAGTTAAATGCTTACATTTAAGTATGGCAGAAAAACCTTTGGGCTGGGCTCAGTATCTGAGAATTGAAAATTAGTTTTCAGCTGCTAAGAAGAAATATGGACTCAAGGAGAGCAAAAAAAAATATGTTCAGTTATAAAATAAAATCTTATTTTTCACCTCTGAGATGTATAGTCTGTCAAAACCACAAACACTATGATAGTAAAATCTAATATGTCCACTTTGTATACAAGAAAAATGAAATAATCGTCAGAGAAGATTCAATCAGTCCAGTCTCTGATATAGAAAGTACTTATAAGGGTTATTTTAGGTCAGATTTCTTGAAACTGTCAAACGATTCAGTAAGAAAGTAAAAAAATAAAATGAAATGAAAATTATTCTTCCATACAATACAGGTATTTCAACATAATTGTATGTAACAACTTAAAAATACTATGTAACAGTTCTAATATTAATTTCCAAATATTTCTGTGCTGTTATTGGTAAAAATAATTTGTATTCAAATATTCATTCATTCTATTCATTATTTCATTCAATGTATTATTATGAAGCACCAAGAATATCAGGCACTGATGCTCCAGACTGTCTTCACCTGCAAGGAATCTGTGGTCTGATAGGGAGATAGATATGTAAACACATATGCCGTAATGTAATGATTCAATAGTGAATGAGGTATAGTAGTAGTACAAGCTAGGTTTGGCTTGGAAGACTAGACAGGCAGAAAAGAGAGGCTGGAGCCATGGTAATGACCTTTGGTCAAGAAAGGAATAAATTGTACCAGCTTGTAATTAAAATATGCTGTTTAAAATCTGAAAGTCCTTGAGGCAATCTGTCTTAGCTTGTCCACATAGTTTGTTGAAAATGAACAAACTTCTGGGGCACCTGGGTGACTCAGTTGGTTAGCTTCTGACTTTGGCTCAGGTCATGATCCAAGTGTACTGAAATAGAGCCCCATGTTAGGCTCCCACTCAGTGAGGAGTCTGCTTCTTCCTCTTCATCTGCCCCTCCCTCTGCTCATGCTCTCTCTTTCTCAAATAAACAAACAAAATCTTTTTTTTTTTTTTTTTAAAAGAGGGTGCCTGGGTGGCTCAGCAGGTTAAGCCTCTGCCTTCAGCTCAGGTCATGATCCCAGGATCCTGGGATCGAGCCCCGCATCAGGCTCTCTCTTGGTGGGGAGCCTGCTTCCTCCTCTCTCTCTGCCTGCCTCTCTGCCTACTTATGATCTCTCTGTCTATCAAATAAATAAATAAACGATCTTTTAAAAAGTTAAATTAAATTTAAAAATTTTTAAAAAGAAAAGAAATGAATAGACTTTTGCTTCTAGCAAAGATTGAGTTAACAGGTATTGGAACTAAAAATCTGACAAAATACATGAAACAACAGCTTTCAAGCCATTGGACATGGCTAAATGAAAGGACAGTAATCCCGAAGACACAGGAAACAAATGAGGTGAGTCCTACAATTGCCTCATCTTACCATGTGGAGATAGTTTCTAGGTGGTGGCCGTCGGGTGGAACCCAGGCAAAACCCTGAGTTAGTCTACTTGAATTGAAGACATAGAGCTAGAAATTCAGGAAACAAGATGATTGTTTACAGAACAATGTACAGAATAAGCAAGAGCTACACAGAGCTAGAACTCCAGAGATCATCAGAGTTCTTCCATGAGTACTGAGTTGAGTGCTGATCAGCACTTACATATGAGGGAACTACTTGACTTTGAAGAAGGACCACCCACAAAGGGAACAGAGGAATCCATGAGGAATCCATGAGGCCCTGGACTCTTGTTTTTTGAGAGGTTTTTGATCACCGTTTTAATCTCATCACTAGATATTGGTCTATTCAGGTTGTCAATTTCTTCTTGTTTCATCTTAGAAGTTTATAGGTTTCCAGGAATGCATCCATTTCTTCTATATTAATATTATATATTATATATTGTATGTATATTATATAATATATTATTGCACATAATATATTATATAATATAATATTAACATATTGACATATAGCTGTTGATACTGTCTGATTATTTTTTCCATTTCCTTGGTATTAGTCGTGATCTCTCTCTTTTCACTCATAATTTTATTAATTTGGGTCCTTTCTCTTTCTTTTGGATAAGTCTGGCCAGTGGTTTATTGCTTTTTTTTTTTAAGATTTTATTTATTTGACAGAGAGAGATCACAAGTAGACAGTGAGGCAGGCAGAGAGAGAGGGGGAAGCATGCTCCCTGCTGAGCAGAGAGCCCGATGCGGGGCTCGATCCCAGGACCCTGTGATCATGACCTGAGCCGAAGGCAGAGGCTTTAACCCACTGAGCCACCCAGGTGCCCCTATTGCTCTTATTAATTCTTTCAAAGAACCAGTTTCTAGTTTCATTGATGTGTTTTGCTTCATTTTTGGTTTCTAATTCATTGATCTCTGCCCTAATCTTTTTTTTTTTCTGCCCTTATCTTAATTAGTTCCCTTCTGGTGCATGGGTTAGGTTTCATTTGTTGTTGATTCTCCAGTTCTTTAAGGTATAAGGAGAGTTTGGGTATTGGAGATTTTTCTATTTTGTTGAATGAGGCTTGGATGGCTATGTACTTCCCCCTTTGGATGGTCTTTGTCTTACCCCATAGGTTTTGGACCAATGTGTTTTCATTCCCATTGGTTTCCATGAATTGTTTAAGTTCTTCTTTGATTTTCTGGTTGACCCAAACATTCTTGAGCAGGATGGTCTTTAGCTTCCAAGTGTTTGAATTTCTCCAAACTTTTTCCTGTGATTGAGTTCCAGTTTCAAAGAACTGTGGACTGATAATATGCAGGGAATAATCTTAATCTTTTGATATTGGTTGAGACCTGATCTGTGACCCAGTATGCAGTCTATTCTGGAGAAAGTTCCATGTGCACTCTAGAAGAATGAGTATTCTGTTGTTTTAGGGTGGAATGTTCTGTATCTATCTATAAGGTCCATCTGGTCCACTGTGTCATTCAAAGTTCTTATTTCTTTGTTGGTTTTCTGCTTAGATGATCTATCTATGCTGAGAGTGGAGGGTTGAGGTCTCCTACAATTAATGTATTATTATCAATATGTCTCTTTATTTTGGCTAACAGTTAACTTATGTAGTTGGCTGCTCCCATGCTGGGGGCATAGATATTTACAATTGCTAGATATTCTTGTTGGATAGGCCCTTTAAGAATGAGATAGTGTCCTTCTCTATCTCTAACTACAGTCTTTAGCTTAAAATCTAATTTGTCTGATATGAGAATTGCTACCCCAGCTTGCTTTCTTTTGCAGTCTATTGGCATGAAAGATGGCTCTCCATCCCCTCACTTTCAGTCTGGATGTATCTTTAGGTTCAAAATAAATCTCTTGTAGACAGCATATGGATGGGTCCTGTCTTTTTATCCAATCTGCAACCCTGCACCATTTTATGGGCATATTTAGGCCATTCACATTGAGCATGATTATTGAAAAATATGATCTTATTTTCATCATGTTGCCTATAGATTGTCTCTGTGAATTTCTTTTCTATGTCACTCTTGGGGTCTTTCTCCTTTTATAAAATTTCCCTCTTAATATTTCTTGCAGGGCCAGCTTAGTGGTCACATATTCTTTCAGTTTTTGCTA
>ML101399.1:16768-28025 GCA_003697995.1 Taxidea taxus jeffersonii
AAATATACTGGATAGAATTAATAGCAAATGAGGCAGGACAGAGAAAAGATTACTGAATTTGAATACATATCAATGGAAACTATACAACACTTTTATGTATTGTAATAAAATATATTAATAGTTTGCACCTGGTGTAAGAAATTATGCAGCCTAATTTTAGCTCTAAGACCAGTGGCTTTAACTACATGACCATTGTTTTGTAAAAGGCCCCACAGTAAAATTGTGCCTTAGTTTCCCTGAAACCAAGATGTCTTGCACTTCCTTAGTGGCTCACAGTCTGGAGATAAAGAGCATCTTGTGCAAAGAAAGAGCCCTGTGCACTGTAACTAGAACTTTCACACTTCTCTGATATTTATCTGTGTTATCTTTCTCCTCCTGTGACATATTCTTTATCTTTATTAGAGTCTTGTGTGAATACACCCTCTATAGCTTTGTGTTCAATTATATGACACTGTGCAACTGAAGGAAAATACACAGTTTTTTGAGGAAGGAGAAGTAGCTTATGTTTGATGATAATATGATAATTTAAGGTGGGGTGAAGGAAAGATAGAAACAGGTTGGGTTTCCATGTTTCTGGAATCTGTGTGCAAACAGAATGAAATTTAAGAGACGCAACACAGTGAGGTAGGTAAGAACACAGACCCTAGCATCAGAACTCTGTCCCATTCCTAGCTGTGTGACATTGAGCAAGTTACTTGACCTTCCCATACCTTAATTTCATCATTAGCATCTGGCAAATATGGCAAAAAATAAACACTATCTGAATGTGTCTAATTCTTTTGACTTTGTTTCTTTCCATAGGCTCTTTGAGGTCTGAAAAAAATCCTTATTTTATTAATTTTACTAGTTAATATATTTCCTTAAGATTTAGATTAGTTATTCCAAAAACAAACAAACAAACAAAAAGAAAATGACAACAAGAAATATTGTATGTCATAGTTAAGTATCTTTTATCTCTAATCCTTGACTCTCATACGGTTATATTCTCACCAATAAAAATCAAATTTTAAAAAGCAATTTTTGTCAACAAGCCTACATAAAATTGATATATTCTTTAATAAGTTAAACACTTATTTTTATCCTAAATAATATAAAAGCGAATGTATTTAGAATAGAGTTATAGGAAATATTCTGGAATGAATAAGGAAAAAAATCAAACAATTCACTGAGGAGAACAATGCCCTACAAGGGTGAAATAAATCTTTCCTTTTAAATCACTAA
Organism: Taxidea taxus jeffersonii; assembly: GCA_003697995.1. Taxonomy (NCBI): domain Eukaryota; kingdom Metazoa; phylum Chordata; class Mammalia; order Carnivora; family Mustelidae; genus Taxidea; species Taxidea taxus. The sequence goes on from ML101399.1 coordinate 17,990, forward strand.
ATAGACTTAGAATCATCGACCATATCTTGGATGACTGCAGAAAGAAAGAAAAGAGACAGAATAATTTATATCACTATATTAGTCCAGAGTTTTTGAATATTAATAAGTCATTGCAACTTGCTTCACTAGCTCAAGTGCCTCTGCTTGTAAGACATTCACAAATGAAAGAGACCCATGAAAAACTTTCTCCTAAAAAACTTATAGAGTATTTTAACATCTTCCTATTTGTCTACCTTTTCTTCTATTTGTCTACCTTTCCTTTTTGCCATTTAATTACGTGTATTGTTTGGATCTCAAACAAGGTAACATAAATTCCAAGTTGGAAAGAGGCAGAACTGACTCTTCACCCTGTTTTGTCACCATCATATCCTCTTTTCCCTGCCCCTATGTGCCACATCTAGTTAGCTCTTGGGGTGCAATTGGCCATTCACTAACAGACATATAGTCAAAGCTCTGGGTGCTTCAATCTTCCATCATCTGCAGTTTGGGTTAGGGCAGTGGCAAAAGGTAAGCCAGGAAGAGAATAGTGACATCCATAGAGGGACTGATGGGCAGAGACTGCAGGTGGCACCGAGCAGATGGTAGCTAAATTAATGGAAGCCACATGACAATTGAAGAAATATCAACTGAGCCAAGTGACAGACAAATTACTAGCCTTAATGGAATTCTAAGACAATAAATAAGATAACAAGGAAAAATCCATTGTGATGTCAGACTCTGTTCTGGTGCTGGAAACACAACAGTGAACTGCTTCACATAGCTGACATTTTAAAGGACAAGAAAAAAGAGATGTAAGTAAAATGCAGTGAATCATATGATGTGCCCCATGTGTTGGTGACTTTTATTCCTTCTACGATGATGAAAGCTTCCCCCTTCTGCAGAAGAGTGTGCTTGAATTTGAATAACTGAATATTCTCTGAAGAGAGAAAAATTGGGAGGCACGTTGGACCTATAACTCCACAGCATAACTGGAGATGAACTCTTGAGGCCATCAAGTGCAATCTCTTATTTAACACAAAAATCTCCTCTACAACACTTTCAAATGGTCATTTGACCTTGCTTAAACAGTTTCAATGCCAAAGGGAGCACTATTTCAAATCTCTAAAAAAAAATCTTCATACAGCTTTATTTTAGACATTTGTGGTCATCTTTCTTTAGGACAGATTCCTAGCAGTGGACCTACTGAGTCAAGAGACATGCGCATTTCACATGTTGAAAGCTAATATTAAATTGTGCATATGCTAATATTAAATCATGCAAAAATACATGCTGTATTGTTTACATGATTTGCATGACAGTCACAGAAAGAAAGATTATAACTCAAACTCAGAAAAGATAGTCTAATAATTCAACCAGTTCCACATAGATCAATTTACTTTGGTTTAGATAAGGCCTGAGAAAGGAGATTAGAGAATTTCTGATGATAGTTCTAACATGTAAAGAGCTTGATAGTCATCCCTCCGATCTTTACAATAGAAAAACAGCTACTGAAAATCAACTTTTCTTGGGGTCACCAGAGAATTCAGGTTATGGGGCAAACCACCACCCTAAAATTTGGAGAAAGGCAGATACTGAGATTCATAGCCAAGACCAGTTTACCTGGAACAGAACCCTCTAGAGCCATACACTCGTAGGAATACTTGTTTGGTAACTTTGACTAATTGCTGGGAACTGAGTGTAGAGTAGCATGACAGTGAGAAACTCCTGAGGGCCCAACGTTAGCAGTCTTCACTCTTTCATGACTTCTATCTCCAGAAACCCAATAGTTAAGGTGAAGATTTGAGATAACTCCCCTTGTGTTTTGGGCAGAGAGACAGGAAATTAACCATTTTGAAATATACCCAAGGCAGTCTCCATAACAAAGAGATGTTCTCCAAAGAAAATGAATACAACAGCATTATCTATATAAAGGGTTAATTATGTAATTCAGCTTCCTCCAGACTTTCTGTCACACCTTTTAAAAGGAGGCAAAGTGGCTAAGAAATATGGCTGAGGTGAGTCCAAAGATTCAGCCCACGAAAAGACTGAGAATTAATCATTAGATAAGAGAGTATTTCTCCTCCCATATAAGTTATCACCACATCAACAAAACTTCAGTATAATAACAAAGGATTACAACTGAAAGAGTTGCAAGACAAATTCTATTTAAGAAGGAGTTCTTAGGGATTTCCAGGGATAATGACAGAGTAGAAAAATCCTAACCTCACCCAGCCCATGGATACAACCAAATAACACCCACACTGGTGTAAATAACCCAGAAAATGACCCAAAGTCTGGAAGAATGGACTCTCCCCAGATAAATATAGAGAAGAAGTCACATCAAAGAGGGTAAAAAAGGTAGAGATACAAGAAAGAGCCAAACTGACCTGCTGGGCTGTCTGCAGGAGAGAGATTGCTGTGTTTGTGGAAAGGGGAGAGGACCAGACCCCCAGGCACAGGGACCCACACTGGGAAGATGAATCTCCATAACATTTGGCCTTGAAAACCAGAGGGGCTAAATTTCACTAGTTCTTTAAATCAGTAGGGCTTACCATCTGGAACTTTAAAAATCAACAGACATGGTTCCGGGAGAGTTGAAGAGTGATAGGAAAGTGAGTCCCATCTTTAAGTAGATGGGACACAACAAACAGCACAACAAACAGCCCCATGCAGATACAGCATAGAGGCAGGAGTTTGAAAAATGCCTGGAGTATACAGGAAGGAGATTTATTTACTAGTCTCAGAGGGTGCTTTGGAGGGCCAGGGATCTTTAGGAAACTTCTCCAGGAACAACAAAGCTGGCAGGCCTAATTTCCCTCCCTACCACCCATCCTAGCTGTCAGAACCAGCATAGTACCAACACTCTTCACTTAACTTAATAACAGCACACCCTGCTCCCAGGTTCTCCTACAGACACACCCTCTCCAGCCAGACCTTAGTTCTAGGTCTCCTCTCACAGTCTGCATTCCCAAACCTTGCTAATACCACCTGTCCTGCCCCTGTGTTATCCTGCAGATCCACCCCTTCCAATGTACCAGTGTCCAGAGCCTACCCAATATGGTACCACAAGCCTGCCAGAGTGCAAGCAGACCCAGCATGGGCTTGGAACACTACAAAGTCACTCTTATCCCAGGGATGGGGGGAAATAACCACACACACCAGTCTGCATCCCAGTAGTGGGCTGAGATCCTCAACAAAATATTAGCAAATCAAATCAAACAATACATTAAAAATATCATTCACCATGATCAAGCAGGACTTATTTCTGGGACACAAGAGTGGTTCAATATTTGCAAATCAATCAACATGACACATCACATCAACAATAGAAAGGATAAGAACCACATGATCCTCTCAACAGATGCAGAAAGAACATTTGACAAAGTACAACATTGGTTCATGGTAAAAACCCTCAACAAAGTAAGTATAGAGGTAACATAACTCAACATTAAAAAGGCCATATATGAAAAACCCACAACTAATATCATATTCAATGATAAAAACTGAGAGCTTTTCCTCCAAGGTAAAGAACAAGACAAGAGTGTCCACTCTCACCACTTTTATTCAGCACAGTCCTAGCCACAATAATCCAACAAGAAAAATGAATAAAAGGAAGGCATCCAAATTGGTAAGGAAGAAGTAAAACTTTCACTATATGCATGAGGACATGACACCACATATAAAAAGCCCTGAAGACTCCACTAAAAATACTACTAGAACTGATAAATGACTCAGTAAGGTCACAGGATACAGAACCAATATACAGAAATCTGTTGCATTTCTATGCAATAATAATGAAATAGCAAAAAGAGAAATTAAGAAAAAATCCTATTTATAATTTCACCAAAATACTAAAATACCTAGGGATAAACTTAACCAAGGAAATGAAAGACCTGTACTCTGAAAACTATAAAACACTGATGAAAGAAATTGAAGGTAACACAAATGGAAAGATATTCCATGCTCATGGATTAGAAGAACAAATATTGTTCAAATGTCCATACTATCCAAAGAAATCCACAGATTTAACACAACAACTATTAAAATACCAATATCATTTTTCACAGAACTAGAATGAAGTGTCCTAAAATTTGTATGGAACCACAAAGACCCTGAATAGCCAAAACAATTTCCAAAAAAAAGAACAAAACTGAGGTATCACAATGCCTGATTTCAAGATATATTACACAGTTGTAATAACCAAAACAGTATGGTCCCAGCACAAAAATAGACACATAGATCAATGGAGCAGAATAACAGAGCCCAAAAATAAACCCATGATTAATTAATCAGTTCATCCTCAACAAAAAACATGCACATGAATATGCAATTAGAAAAAGACAGTCTCTTCAACAAAGGTGTTGGGAAAACTGAACAGCAGCATGCAAAAGAATGAAACTGGACCACTTCCTCACACTATACACAAAAATAAACTCAAAATTGATTAAAGACCTAAATATAAGACCTGAAGCCATAAAAATTCTAGAAGAGAACACAGGCAGTAATTTGTCTGATATTTGCCATGGCAGTATTTTTCTAGATATGTCTCCTGACGCAAGGGAAAAACAAAAGCAAAATAAACTATTGGGACAACATCAAAATAAAAAGCATCTGCACAGAAAAGGAATCCATCAACAGTACTAAAAGACAACTTACTGAATGGGAGAAGATATTTGCAAATGACATATTTGATAAAGTATGAGTATCCAAAATATATGAAGAACTTAAACAACTCAACACCAAAAACAAAAACCAACCAAACAAACAAAAGATATAATTAAAAAACAGGCAGAATTCATGAACAGACATTTCTCCAAAGAAGACACACTGATGGCCAACAAATGCATGAAAAGATGCTCAACATCACTAACATCAGGAAAATGCAAATCAAAAGCACTATAAGATATCATCTCATACCTCTCAGGTCAATAAACTCAAGAAAGAACAAGTATTGGCAAGGATGTGGAAAAAAAGGAACTTTCATGCTTTGTTGGTGGGAATGGAAACTGGTGCAGTCACTGTGGAAAATAATATGGAAGTTCCTCAAAAAATTAAAAATAGAACTACCATAAGATCTAGTAATCACACTACTATATATTTAGCCAAAGAATAGGAAAACACTAGTTTGAAAGGATATATGTACCCTTATGTTTATTGGAGCATTATTTTGTAACAGCCACATTATGGAAGCAGCCTGTGTCCATCAATAGATGAATGGTTAAATAAGATCTATTCATCAATAGATGAATGGATAATAGATGAATAGATAAAGGAATGTATGGATAATTCCATACATATATATACATATATCACATATTATTTTATATATATATTCTTTTGCTTAGCATTATATTCTCTAGATTTAGATCTAGATCTAGATGTATATAATATAAAATAATATAATATAATATAATATAAATATATTATTATGTATAATTTATATTACATAAATATATTACAGAATATATAAATTATATATATAAATATATATTTACATATATAAAATATATAAATATATTACAGAATATATAAATATAAATATATTATATAAATTATATAGATTATATAAATTATATAAATATATTATATATAATTAATATAATATAATAAATATATGTTATATTATAATTATATATATATAGGAATATTACATGTCAGCCATTAACAAGAATGAAATCTTGCCATTTGCAACAATATAGGTGGATCTAGAGAGTATAATGCTAAGCAAAAGAAGTCAGAGAAGACAAATACCATATGATTTCACTCATATGCAGAAATTCAGAAACAAAACAAATAAACAAGAAAAAGACAAACCAATAAAACAGACTCAACCCTAGAGAACAAACAACTGGTTACCAGAGGGGAGGTGAGTAGGGAGATGGGTGAAATAGGTAAAGAAGATCAAGAGTACACTAACCATGATGAGCATCGAGTACTGTATGGAATTAATAAATCACTATATTGTACAACTGAAACTAATATAACATTGTATGTTAATTTTATAGGAATTGAAATTTAAAATAAAAATAAATTAAAAAGAAAGGGTTCTTAGGAAATACAAAAGACAAAAAGGGAGAGGAAAAAAATGAGGACACTGCCGAATCCCCCAGCACTTACAGTTACATTAAACACAGCCCAACTTCTAGCCAGATTAACACAAAACCTCACACTAAAGGCCTATTTACTGCCTACTTACTGCAGCTCTTATTGCCTGATACATCAAGTCTGGCTTCCAAGAAAAGAAGAATAGAAGACATGCTGAAGGCAAGGAAAAACAGAATCCAAAGAGACAAAATAAGCTTCATAACAAGACTCAGGTATGACATAGATGTTGGAATTATCAGATAGGGAATTTAAAGTAAATTTGATTAAAATGTCAAGACCTCCAGTGGAAGCAAATAGACAATCTCTAAGTATGGGCGGGTAATGCAAGCAGAGAGATGAAAACACTAAGAGAGAATGAAGAGAAAACACTATAAACTGAGAACACTGTAACAGAAGTAAAGAATGTCTTTAGTGGACTCATCAATAGACTGGACATGGCTGAAGAAGCAACCGGTGAACTTGAAGGTAGGTCAGTAGAATCTTGCCATGAAATACAAAGAGGAAAAAAGAAAGAGAGAGAGAGAGAGAGAGAGAGAATGAAAAACAACCACAACAGAACATATAAGAACTGTGGGACAACTGAAAAAAAAGTAACAAACACACAATGGAAATACCAAGTAATAAAAGGTGAGAAAAACTCTGAAGAAATATTTGAAGAATAATGGTAGAATATTTTTCAAAGTTAATGACAGACACCAATCCACAGATCCAGGAATCTTGGAGACTTCAAAAAGGAAAATTTTCAAAAAAATCTACACTCAACTATACCATATTCAAACTACATGAAACCAAAAACAGAGGAAAAGTCTTGAAAGAGCCAAAGAAAAATGACAGTTTACCTATAGAGGAACAAGAATAAGAATTACATGCACCCTCTCATCAAAAACCATATGACAAGAAGACAGTTCAGTGAAATAATTAATGTGTTGAGGTGAGAGGGAATACCCACTGACCTAAAATTCTATATTTGGTAAAATTATCCTTCAAAATTTAAAAAAAAGTAGACTTCCTCTAACAAACAAAAATTAAAGAAATTTGCCACCTGTAGACTTAGTCAGTAAGAAATTTTAAAGAAGTTCTTCCAAAAAAAAGGAAAATAATGAATGTCAAAAACTAACCTAGAAAAAGAAAGGAAGGGAATTAGAGAAGAAATAAAGATAAAATGTTTTCTGTCTTTTTCTTAATTGATCAAAGAGGTAACTGTTCAAAATAATAGTAACAACATATTGAGTAATTATCACATATGGACAAATGAAATAAATAACACTGTTAAAGGGGGTAGGAAGGAAGGGGCACCTGGGTGGCTCAGGGGATTAAGTGACTGACTCTTATTTCAGATCATATCATGATCTCAGGGTTGAGCTCCATGCTCAGCAGGGAGACTCTTGAGATTCTTTCTCTCCTGCTCCCCCTCTTCCCCCCCATATATGCTCTCTCCTTCAAATAAATAAACAAATAAGTCCTTAAAACAAACCAAACAAAAGGATAGGAAAGGAGAATTGGGAAAACTGTTATAAGGTAAATGCACTATCCATGAATGGCAAATGTTATTTGAAGGTTGACTCAGTTTAGTTGGAAGTATATATTGAAAATGTTAAGGCAATCACTAAAAAGGTATTTAAAAGTAGCATAATCTATTATGCTGAGAGAAAAGATAAAATATAATAATATACAATGCTCGATTAATACCAAAGCAGCAGAAAAGAGGTGAAGATTTTTAAAATAATTAAGTAGCAAGTGTAATGTATATAAAATAGTTGTGTGGTGACAGATGGAAATTATGCCTATCCTGGTGAGCATAACTTAATGTGTAGAATTGTCAAGTCACTAAGTTGTATACCAAAAACTAATATAACATCATATGACAACTATACTTCAGCTAAATCAGTAAATAATATCATACACATTAGCATCAAAAAAATGAAATATTTAGGTATATATAGAACAAAATATGTATGGGATCTACATGGAAACCACAATAAAAGAAATCTAAATTTTTAAGTGATAAAAGAAATAAAATCTAAATAAATGGAGAGCCATTCTATGTCCATGGGATGGAAGATTCAATAATGATAAAATGATAAAATAATGAAAAATTCAATAATGATAAAAATAAGAAATGATAAAATAATGATAAAAGATAATGATCTATAGATTCAACACATCTCAATTAATATTTCAGGACACTGGTGGAAATTGACAAAGTGATTCTAAAATTTATATGGCAAGTAAAAAAAAAAAACACAATACTAAAGAACTATAAAGTAGAAGGACAGACATTATCCAACTTCAAGACTTACCACAGTGATCAAAACAGTGTGGTGAAAAAACAGATACAGATAAATGGAACAAAATGGAAATCTCATAAGTAAAATCACATAAATATAGTCAAGTGATCTAGGCAAAGGCATAAAAGTAATTCAATGGAGCAAGGGTAGTCTTCAACAAATTATGCAAGAACAATTGGGCATCTGTTTGAACAAAAAAATCTAGTTAAAATGGATCATAGAATCAAATGTAAAAATGCAAACTTAACTGTGACTATATAGGAACTAATGTCTAGACCTTTCTGAAAATTAACCTCATGATACATGTTGGAGGAAAACTAGTGAGCTCTGCATGCGACAAAAAAACCAGCATGATTCAGCTGTCCCAGAGTCCTTCCAAATGCAATGTATTTCCCAAAAGTCTCTGAAAGCACAAAATACTCTCCAGGACCACTCTCAGCTACCATCTCAATACATCCTGGCCACCATCCTGGGTCTCTGATGAGATTTACTGATACACTCTGTTGTCCTTTGTCACCAATGCAGGCACCCCTTTCATCCCCCAAGATGGCCTGTAACCCATTGTACCCCTCCACTGGTGATCTCATATAAATCATGATTTTCCAATAGGTACAGACCTATCCCTTTGTGTCTGAACAAGACATACATAGATGAAGGTCCCCCTAAAGGCAAATTACCTCAGGCATAACTTCCCTTTCTCTTGGTTGTGGCTGGAAAACTTCACAAACTTGAAAGGAAATAACATTGTTAGCTCTAACATGCTTCGTTCCATGGTGGACTGTCATATCCTAGTCTTTTACAGTGGCTCTTTGAAAGATCATGATGAAGTTAGATAGTAGGAAGACTGGACGGGTCATGGTCACCATTCAGGGACAGTTGCACACTTCCCATCATTTTTCCTTTTTTGCTGACCTGAGAGTAAATCTTCTTTCAAACACTGGTGCATATTCAGTGCATATTCTCTATAGTATAGCTGTCACTGCATTTATCCCATGGAGGAATATGGTCATTGCATAGCATCTTTAGGCCATGTAATTCAGTAATGTACCTTCACTTCTCATAAATCTTATATCGTATAGTTTAACCTCTTCTTTGAGATTTCCCTTATCTCAAAATATCATTTATACCTGGTATATTTTCTACTCTGTGCAAAAACTTTCATTGACTAGAAGGCTAGAATCAATGTTCAAACTCCCTAGCTGGTATTCATGGTTTTATGCTGTAACTTTATTAGTGTATTATCCATAAGATATCCAAATATATCCAAATATCCATAAGATATCCAAAAGATATATCCATATCTTTTTTTAAGATTTTATTTATTTGAGAGAGAGAGAGATCGATCCCCTATAGTCTTTCTTCTCAGAGATACTATTTGCAGATTCTGCTCCTGTTTGAGGTCCTGCTTTTTGTTTTAATTAGACAAATCATAAGACTTTCATGTTCATCAGCTTTGTGATTTATACAAAATAATAATTTAATGATAGCAGTGTTGAGAGATGACCACTTGGGACCTGAGAGCTCAAGAAAAGCTGGAGTGATTTCCGGTCCATGGTGTTTTGGATGACATGGCATTAATTAGTTGGCCAGATTTAGAGAATTCATATAAAGACCTCTGAATAGGGGTGCCTGGGTGGCTCAGTCAGTTAAGCAACTGACTTTGG
>RCUC01129302.1:0-16517 GCA_003697995.1 Taxidea taxus jeffersonii
AAAAAAAAAAAAAAGAAGAAGAAGAAGAAAATAAATATTAAGGGTGTTTGTGTGGCGGTTCCCTGCTCAGCTCTAGTAGGTAGGAAGTTCGTTCATCAGCACCCTAAAAGCTCGAGGCACTCCCCGCTTTATCACTTTCTTCTTTAGAGGCGTTTGCCCTGTGAGAGAAAAGAACAGAGAATTTCAGCTACTTAGCTCCTGGAACTTTAGAATTTTTAGAATTGACCCGTTCCTGGAGTAAATTTAAGAGCTCGGCATTGTTTTGCCTTAACCTGAAATCCAAGGAGGTTATTTGTAGGCAATGCACTGATGTTTTTCAAAGTGGTAGAAAAATTAACACCATCGCAGATAGCGTGGGAGATAAAGAAGATTGGGCATGATCTCAGCCTGGGAACCAAACAGCTAACCTCAGTTTTCCTTGTTTGTTCCGTGGCTTGATCTCTTATCCTGGTGCCTCTTTATTTCTGAAGCTGCGATCGGTGTCCATACAGTTTTGTATCCCGATACGGTCCTCTTAATGTTCTCATTGTGTCACTTCATCAAAGTCATCATTCCTCCGGAAACTTGAGGATGTGGTTTCACCAGGAATCCAGAGGGGAAGTCGCCCTCTCTGATTCCGGGGCAGCAGCCCACCTCCCCAGTTGGAAGGATTTTCCATCCCGCAAATCACTGTAATTTGTACTTACGCCATCCTTGAACCTGGCTTTCAGACTGTGGTAACTTTATCTTTGATTTGTGGGACGTGTCACTCCATGGAAACAGACAGAATTCAGAAGATGGTATTTGAAAATAATTCCTCTGAAATATTTCTCAGAAGCTTCAGTGTTCTTACTGAGGGATACTGAATTTGAACTTGTGTGAGGGCAGATAGCCCAAGAGCTGTAGGTAGTAGTGTTTTCCCACTTCCTTTCCGAAAGAGGACTGGAGATCCCATTTTCTCCTTTTGTCTAAATTCTTCCTCCTTACTAATTTAGAGTTTAGAAAGCACCGTTCACCTGGGACATCTTCAGGAACCATGGGCCGGTTGAGTTCCATTATAACGAAAATAGCATTGGCATTGCGGTATCTGTGTATTGTCAGGTTTGCTAGCCAGTGGTCCTTAGTCTAAGAATTTTGAGCAATATTCGATTTCCTATGTGCACAAGCAGATAGGTCCTTAAGAGTTTTTATAATCAGGTTTCACTTATGTTCACATTACTTTTAAGAACATTTTTCTCCAGAGATTGCTAAAGACCAGATCTTTTTGGCCTTCGCAGCTGGTTCTCCACCTTGTGTACAAACAAGGCTCTTTCCTTAGGCAACTTGACAGTTTGCAGGGGTGCCCTTTGCCCCAGCCCACCCCCCACCTTTTTCTTTTTTTGCTGAAGGAATCCCTTTTCCCCTGCGGGTCATTTCAGTGGTGGGAATATTCGAATATTGGGAGATGGGCCGGGTTCCTTTTTCTGGGGCTGGAGGGCCGGGGCAGGGAGTAGAAGTGAATAATCTTCCTTTTCTTTCCTTGAAAGAACTGATTTTAAGAAGGAGGATTAAGTCTCGGGGTGAAAAGGCTGCTTTATCTTCTCCCTGAAGGCCTTGCCCTTTTCTGTGTTGATCTGATGTATTTTTAGAAGACTTTATCACCCACATGTGTTTAAAACCACTGTGAGAGTTTTGAAATGATGTTGTAAGGGAGGGGTGCAGATCCGTGGCCAGGCATCCTTGTGCCTCTAGCGGGGACGGGTTTTGGAGATTCCTCAACCTCGAGGCCTGTATTTTGGCTTCTGCTTGGGGATATTTTTTTCTTTCTTTCTTTTTTTTTTTTCCTCTTTAACCTTCCCCAATTAGAAATACTTAGAGTGTTCCAAAATTCATTGTTTATTTTATTTTATTTTTTCAGTGTTCTGGTGTGGTGCATAAACTGTGAATTTTTGAACACTGAAAAAAAAAAACAACAACTCAGATACGAAGTTATAAAACCAAAAAAAGAAAAGGAAAAAAAAAAAAGACAGAAAGAAATATTTAGAAACCCTGGTCACAGAAACTGGCTTCACTTCATCTTTTGCTTTAACCAAAATACCCTTAAAAAAAAAAAAAAACAACTTTCTTAAAAAAAAACAACCTTAAAAATTGTGTTTTAAAATTGAACTTGAATGCCTTTGGATGAGGCCTGCCTGCCCTGGTTCACCTTATAGTTTAGTTTTAAGCTTGCAGGAAAGTTGCATCTAGCTCGGGGAGTTTCTCTTATTAACAATGTTGCCCATCATCCCCACAGTAGCATTAAACCAGGGAGCTGACGTTGGTGCCTGGCCCTTAACAAAACTCCAACCTCTGTTTTGGAGTTCACCTGTTTTCCCCCCAAGTTCCTTTTTCTGTACCAGGTGCCATCCCAGGTACCACATGGCATTTTAATGCCTTTCCCCAGCATCCTTTGCTCTCAAAATGTCTCGTTCTCGTTTCTGTGACTTCTTGAGGAGTACCGGTCAGAGATTTTGTAGAATTTCCCTCAGATTGGGTTTGTCTGGTGTTTTTCTCATGGTCAGGGGAAGAATTGGTATGGAGGTGAAATGCCTTTCTCATGACATCGGGGGGTACCTGATATCCACAAGACATTGCTAATAATCTGAACGTTCCTCACTAGGTTGAGGTGATAGTTGCCAGGTTCACTGTTGCGAATTCCTGTCTTTGTCTTTTTGTAGACTGTCCCTTAGAAAGCAAGATACTAAATCCAGCCTACACCCAAGGAGAAGGATGGAGAGACTAAGCCCCACACCCTGGAGGGAGGGGTATTGACACACACTATTTGGAATTCTTCTGTAAGGAAGAGTGGTCTTCTGTATCTTAAACATACACACTTATAAAGGGCTTGCATGATACATGACCCCATCGTATGTGGGGTATCTATGCTGTTTATGTGTGTAAGACCTCAGTTCTACAAGGATGTAGTGTGGGCATCACTCTCCCAAAGCCCCATGGGGACCTGGGAGAAGTGTAGAACCCAGCCCTTGCCCTGGAGGGGTGTCATGTGGTCCAGTTAGGGAGACAGAGTCTAACCTGCAGACAGGAAGCAATTAGGATGCACAAGAAAGGCGTATGTTGTGGAGGGCTGGATTGTGTGGGCTCGGCCAGGGGTACGGGAGGGGGCAGACTTTAAGAGAACTCAGCAGGTAACGTTTACCAACCGGTTCTCACCTGAAGTCTTGCTAAAGGCAAAGCGGATGTTTCCCATAATTTTCAAAGACATGACAGTTATAATCCCCACAGTCAACTGGAATATAGCCAGAATTGAGGAAATAAGCAAATAGGAGGCTTCCAAGGAACACAGATATTTATCATCAAGACAGACGCCCAGGCCTGTTTACCTTACTCATAGAAGGCACCAAGGAAACCAGTAACTCTTACTTTGCATAGAGTTCCTACCCAGTGGGTGCTGGTTTCCCATGCTCAGAGGCTTTGACACAACAAGGGCAGGGGTGGGGTGGGGGCTGCCAGGCTGGACCTTCTTCTGTCTGGGATAGCACAGAACCACCAGATGCTGACCCAGGCATCCTCATTGTCTTCTTTTTTGTAGATTTTAAGGAAGCAGAGATAATTATGGGATCAATATTAGAAAATAGTTCAGATACATTTTGGGGAGGGATGCAGAAGGAAGCCACCAGTCAGAATGAAGCAGTACAAGAAGTTACAAGGCTGGAGTTTTCCTTGTGTTCAGACATGATGTGGGGAGAGGGACCCCCTTGGCTGTGGGCCATTGGGCCTTTGATGTGTGTTTATTCTGATGGGAGTTGCTGTGTGGCTTCTGCCATGGTTGGCTTCTCCTGGTGTTCTACATTTTGAGGCTTATTTTTAGAATCTCACTCTCCTTCTTGGCAGGGGTTGAATATTTTAAGGGGGGGTTTCAAGTTGCTATTGGGCTGCTGGTTAATTATGCAGAACCCTTGTGTGGGGTCCCTCCCTGAAAGGTCCAGCCTGGCACACACAGGCTCTTGGTGGTGGGAAGTCTCCCATGATCCGACCCCTCCCTCCTGGACAACTGTTCCACACCTCCCCACAGGACACAGGTATGCCTGTTTCTGTGTGTCGAGCCATGCTATTACTCACCCCCTGGCCTATTCTTGCCTGTGTCCCCCCCAGATCCTCCGCTTGCCCTAGAATCTGGACTCACTTTCCCCTTTGGGTCTGTTCCTGTATCTCTCCCATGTTGGTTAACTTTGACTCCCCAGAGGGAGGGTCCATGTCTCCCCAGTCCCATATAAACCGCCAGCCTTCAGAACCCTCTGCATGAAAAATGGGTCACAGCACAAAATTCTAAGAGAACTTTATTTTGGTAAATAGGACATTTTTGGTACAAATTTGGGGAAACTATGGTGAGATTAATAGTTGACACATCTTCTCACCAAATAGAAGTAATCAGAAGCTTTAATCACTCTGCAAACATTCAGGGAGGGGCTAAGGGCCAGGGGCCGGCCAGCAATAAGAGATGGTTCATGGGACAAAGGGCTGTGATGACATCATTTCACCCACAGGTGGGAGTACATGGGAGGCTGGGCTGGGGAGGGCAGACACAGGTTAATTTTTAATTTATGTCCTTTAATTATAAATACGATTAATAAATACCGAGTCACATAAATTTAATAAGCTGGAATTAATTAGTTTATTGAATTTCTTCTGAATTTGATTTTTTGATTATATCATTATTGCTATGGCTCAGTATACAAAAGATCGCAGAGCAGAGGCAAAGAATGTCTTTCCCACTGCATCTCCCAATCCGCCCCCCCCCCCCCAGACAGCCACTGATACCAGTTTCTTGTGTATCCTTCTGGAGACATTTTGTACATATTCTCTAAGGAGATATGTATATCCTTCTTCCTTAGGCCCAAATGTCGGCTTGCTGTGAACAATGTTGGGGCCTTTTTTTCATGCAGCGATATGTCTAAGAGATGCATTTCCACACGTAAAACTCTTGCTTATACTGTTTCAATGGTTGTGTACTATTCCCTTGGCGTGGATGGGCCATCACGGATCTGCCCGATGCCCTGCCGGTAGATAGTTAGGTGGTTTCTAGCCATGTCGCATTGAAGACCCCTGTGTGCTCATATGTCCCTTCACCCGTGCACAGGATGGCCCAGCGGCAGATGCCTAGAAGAGGAGCTGCTGGGTCAGTGGTCTCATGCACGTTACATTTTGGTAGATGCTTTCATTGCAGAGTGACAGAAAAGTTGCAAAGTTAGCGCAGAGGTCCCGTGCTTACCCCGTCCGGTTTCCCCCGCTGTAAGCTCACATCATCAGGCTGTGCTTGTCACGAAAGTGAAACTGACGTCCGTGTACCGGCCTCTTAACCAACCCTAGACTATGTGGACTTGGAGGAAAAGCTTTTATTCTGTTGGATCTGTTCTGGGATCTAATCTGGGATCCTACACGGGATCCTACACTGTAGTTAGTTGTTACGCCTTGTCCTCTCCCGGTCTGTGACGGTTTCTCAGACGTACTTTCCATGGCCTTGGCAGTTTCGAGGAGTACCCTCCCGGTTCTCTGTAGCAAGTCCAGGATTGTCTGATGTTTTCTCATGATGAGCCCGAGGTGGACAGTCTGGGGGAGGAAGGCCTCAGAGCTGAAGCGCCCTTTCCACCCCATCCTGCCGGCAGGTGTGTGATGTCCGTGTGACCTTGCACTGATAGGAAACCTGACTCTGTCTCTGCGCCGTTTGACCGCATCCCCTCGGACGAGATGAGCCGCTTTTGGCCTGTGACGTCTCAGGGGAGTTGTTCAGGATGGGCCAGGGTCAGCTCGATGGGGGTGTGGTTAAGGACTGGGTGCCAGACCCCTGAGTCCCTGGGAGCCTTTTTGGGAAGGGCTGGTGGGGAAGGAGCACCCCCTGAAGGAGACAGAGGTGCAGGCCTGGGCCAGATGAGGGAGGCCCTCCAGCCTGGGGAGGGGAGAGCAGGAAATAGGAAGTGGGCTTAGTGGGGTCATGGCTGAGGGAGGACTGAGGCCCAGTGGGGGTGGGGGGAGCGAACCTGGGGACGGGGAGGAAAAGCAGGGAGCCCGAGGGGCTGAGCACCCAGGCTGAGGAAAGAGGGGTATTTCTTTTCGCATTTTGATAAGGAAGGATTTGAGCCATCCTGTGAGAGCTCTTAGGAGGGGAGCCAACTGAGAGGCAAGATTGGCAGGTAGGGGACACTGTTGGGACAGAGTCCCCAGGGAGATGACAGGGCAGGCCCGGCTGGCCACATTCAACACGGTTAAATGAGGTTTGAGCCAGAGAAGGGCTCCTTCCGAATTCAGGGCAGGCAGACAGAGGCCTGGGGGTTGGATGGGAGGCTGAGGGAGTCAGGTCGGCAGGGGGAGGGGATGGGCAGAGGCATGGGGGCCCCACGTGGGAGGGAGGGGAACATAACAAATGACCAGGAGCTCAGCAGCTCAAGTCACACAAATGCATTATCACGGGTCTGGAGGTCAGAAGTCCAAAACGGGTGTCCTTGGGTTAAAATCAAGGTGTCCCGTTCCTCCTGGAGGCTTTAGGGGGAAGTCCATCTCCTGGCCTTGCCCGGCTTCTAGAGGCACCTGCTACTAGAGGCACCTGTGTTTCTTGGCTCTCGGCCCCTTGCTCCAGTTTCAAAGCTGGTAAGGGAGCTTCCTCTCTTCTCAGGCCTCCTGCCTCCCTCTTAGGAGGAGCCTTGTGGTGATGTTGGGCCCACCAGGAACTCGGGACCGTCTCCTCATCTCTTAACTGAGGCCCGCTGCCAAGTTCCTCTTGCCGTGTAAGGCTCGGTGCTCACCTACTCACTGGTTCTCAGGATTGGGATGGGGATGACTCTAGGGGCACTGTTTCAGGTAGGCGTTTGGGTAGGTCGTGGCCCCAGAACGTGGTGCATTGGGGTCCATTTGGATCTTGGCAGTGAAACCTCTGGGCCATTGTGGGCAAGTGATCCTCTCCCCAGTCCTTGTCTGCTTCCCTGCAAGTCGTGAGCACGAGCGCTTGTACAGTAACCCTCGTGCCCAGGGTTCTGGGCACATCCACTTCCCCCTCCCTGAGGTATGGGTACTGTTAGCCCATTTTCCAGATGAGGACACCAAGGCACAGAGAAGTTGAATAACCCACCCAGGTTTACACAGACAAGAAGCGGCAGAGTTGGGGGCTTGAACCGAGGGAGCTTGTCAGTTCCAGAGTTTCTGCTCTTAAATAATTCGACCTGCCTTTAGATTTCATTGTCTTAAAATAAGTACATCCCATCGCCTTGACTTTCTCTTGAGCTTTTCTTCTGCCTTCTCCCTGCCCTGCCTGATCCCATCCTTCCATATCTTCTCTTGTCTCGTGATCACTGGTGGATCTTCAACAGGCCAGGCCCTGGTCCTTGCCATTCCTAGTGACCCCTGAGACCTGAGTGGTGCCCGCCCACTCTTGTAAATGCTAGGGATTGCATGCAGGGGTTTCCAGAAACCCTACGTGTGACAGTAGCTTGGGTGCCGGGCCCACCCGCACCCCCGAGCTCAGTGGTGGCCATGGCTTCCGGTTCCCCACCAGCTCAGCTCCTGGTTGGAATCTGCACTGCACCCCACTGTGTCTTGTCCCAGTGAGACCTCTCAGCATCGGGCATCATTTCTCTGTGCTTCTTTGCTTTGGGGGTTGCCTGCTGGTCGTCTCACCTGAAAGAACGGGAGGGGCGCCTGGGGGGCTCAATCAGTTAAGCGTCTGCCTTTGGCTCTGGTCATGATCCCAGGGTCCTGTGATCGAGCCCCATGTCGGGTTCCCTGCTCAGCGAGGAACCTGCTTCTCCCTCTGCCCCTGTCTCCCCGGCTCATGCATTCTGTATCTCACTCTCTCTCAAATAACTAAAATCTTAAAAAAAAGAAAGAAAGAAAGAAAGAAAGGGATGGGAATGGGCAGGAAAAATGATGAGAGACACCTTTCCCTCATCTGCCAAGAGTATCCCTCCCGTCCTTGCCAGTTATCAACAGGCCCCGAGGACAGAGATGCCATCGCAGGTGTGAGCTCTGTCCCCCCTTTCCCATCCACACCCGTCAGTAGGAGTTGCTGATGTTTCTGGCTTCTTGGGGGTGCAGGATGGTTAGAGCCTCTGAGTTTTCTTGACACCATGAGAAAAGGACAGATGGTCATTTCCACAGAATGATGACACACTGTCCATGCTGGCCAAGTGGCTCGAAAGCCACACCAAAGAGAAGGCAATGAATGTGGAGGGGCAGGTGTTTCTGAATTTGGGGTGATGGCCGCGAGGAGCCTGCTCTCGAGTCCAGATTTTGAACAGATGAGCCTGTCGCAGGATGAACCCCTCTGTTCAGTAACCCCAGCCAGAACCAGGAGCACCTTCTGCAGAGCAGGAATACCAATGGCGTCATAAACTTGCATTGAGGAGCAGAGAGAGCCCATCTTGAGGTTCAGAGATTGTGGGGTGTTTTTTCTTTCTGATTCTTTTTTTTTTTTTAATTTTTTCTTTTAGAGAGAGAGAGGGAGCACAAGCAGGGGAGGGGCAGTGGGAGAGGGAGAAGCAGGCTCCACGCTGAGTAGGAAGCCTGATGTGGGGCTCGATCCCAGGACCCCAGGATCATGACCTGAGCCGAAGGCGGACACTTAACTGACAGAGCCACCCAGGCGCCCGTCTTTCTGATTATGTCTTGTTTGTGTTTGCACACCTGCACACTTCCCTTTCCCACCCACATCTTGACTTGCTCTCCTGCCTTGACATCACGGGGTGCCCTGTTGAGAAGCACCCCTCTCCTCTGGAATCCTGGAGGAAAGGAAGGATTTCAGACCCAATTAAATGATTCCAGTTCTGGAGTGTGTTTGGTGACACGTTGGCCAAATGCTGGTGTTACCTTGAGCTGAACCAGGAGACCCTCTTTTCCCGAGGCTTGTCCTTGTATAAGCAACTCTGTACAGAGACGTTCTCAGCTTCTGAGCTGGGGCGTGAGGGGAAGGCCCTCCCATTGACGTCTGCTTCCAGATCTTGACGCCCTCCAAGATGGGTCTGGTGTTCTACCCACGTTTGTTGCAAGTGTCAGGGTGACCAGCTGGTCATGGGTTTCTTGGGATGAGCCCCCACACCCCACATCCAGGGAAGCCTGTCCATCCTGGTGGGTCACCCTGTATAGCACCCGTGGTGTTTTGAGCCTAGTTCTAGGTGCTAGAGATGAGGATTTTAATAAATTTCAGTCCTTGCCCTCAGAGGTCCCACACACTGATCTGGAAGCCAGACAAGTAAAGGCTCTGTGACAAGTTCAGCAGAGAAACATGACTTGGTTACAGCTAACACATACTCGCTGCTTCTGTGCCCCACATTGCTCTGGGTGCTTTTCACAGGGTGCTCTTTGAATCCTCCTAAGAGTTTTAAGACACTGCCAGTGTCCCCATTTTATGGATGGGGTAACCGAGGCAGCAGAGTCATGCCATGAGGCATGCCAGCTGACCACAGGCAGTCCAGCTACAGGGCCTGTATCTTGATCTTGATGCCCTTGATCTCTGCACTGTGTAGGGAGGTTCAAGCGGGGATGAATTCTCCCCTGAGCTCGCTTCTTAGGGGAGGAGATGCAGAAGCGCAGATAGGACAGGTGAGAGGAATTTGCAGCCCATCGGGAAGGAAGGACACCAAGGGTGCTGGAAAGAGCGTGCGGGTATGTGTGGGGACATCTAAGCCAGCCGTGCAGTGTAGCAGGTGGGAGACAGGGTAGGCATAACGGTTTGTGGTGCCGTGGGACCCTGCCGCCATCCTGGGCAACCAGGATCTCCAGTCACCCTAGCCTAGGGGGCACTGGCGTGTCAGTGTCAGAAAGACCCCAGTGTTTTTGGTTTTAGGTAAATGGGGCCTCAGGATGGGCTGAACTAAGTCTAGTAGAATTTGGAGGCTCGAATTGCCGGCCTTGGCCTGTGACCCAGAGACGAGATTTCTAGCGATGCCTTATTTTACCCATTTGTGATTGAGGTGAAGCTCACAGAGCGTGAAACGCCCCCATTGCAGAGTAACAGTTCGGTGGTGTGTGGCACGATCCCAAGGTTGTGCAGACACCCCCCAGTCTGGTTCCAGAACGTTTTCATCACCCCAGTTAGCCTGTACCGATTCTCGCTGCCCCCATTTCCTCCCCACACCCTCCCTCCGGCCCCTGGCCACACCGGCTGACCTTCTGTGTCTGGGTGCACCTGTTCGGGGCGTCCTGTGGAGATGGACTCGTACCCTAGTCTGGTCTTTGTGTCTGGCTTCCCTCCCCTGGAGATCTCTTGGGGCGGACTGGTCTGCCGGTTGTCCCCAGACCTCCCAGAGGTCAGACCCTTGCCCGGGAGTTTAGGATTCCGGGCAGAGCTCTGCTGGGCTCAGCTCCACAAACCCTGAATGCAGGTCTGCGTGGACACAGAACGGGGAAGATGCTCCTCGGAGCGGCGGGAAATGCCCAGAATCGCAGCTCCCACTCCGGGTGTTCCCGGGAGTTCTGAGACCGTTCAGGCTGAACTTTCTAGGAGCGGATCCGTTGCTGAAAGCGAGGCCTCTCTGGGACCATTCCAGTGTCCCGAGGTCTCAGGACCCGTTCATTCATATTCGCTTAGGATGTGAGGATCGCCGGGCTGGACAGCGTGGCTTCTTTCCGGGGTTGTGAGGGCACTTTGCTTCTCTTTCCACAGAGCAGTATGAAAAGGCCAAGGCTGAGCTGCCCGGAGACCCTGCTGGCAAGGATGCTTTTCCCACCCCATGTGTTAAAGCAGCGGGTGGAGATGCCCGGCATCACGAGGTCCCTTAAAGAGGCAGCTTCGGGCCCGTGTTGTATCTCTGGCAGGTTCTGGCATCTTCCCCTTCTGTCTGTCTGTCCTCCTTGTGTGTGGATACGTGCCTTTGGTTGATACGAAGCTCCTGGCCCCCTGATCCTTATCAGAGAAGCAGATCGTTCTTGTTTTGGATATTTTTAAAGATTCATTTATTTGGTGGGGGGGCGGGCAGCAAGAGAGAGAGAGAATCTCTAGGACCCTGGGCCCTGAGATCATGACCTGAGCCGAACGAAACCAAGAGTTGGACGCTGAACTGATTGAGCCGCCCACGTGGTTATCTTGAGTCACAAAGTTATCAGTGAAAAATGAGTTGGAATCCATGTAGATTTTTATTTTTCCAAAAAAAGCCAGGGATTTTTTTTTTTTCCAAAAAAGCCCTGTCTTGAGTGTGTGCCGTGAGAGTCTGCAGGAAATGCATCTTTTTACACGTGTAAGGGAGGCAGAGAGAGAGAGAGAGAGAGAGAGAAAGGCATTCCAAGGTGTTGCTCCCCTATTTTCATGGTCCTTTTGGGGGTAAAACGAGGCTGCCGATGGTGTCTGTGTCTCCTGGCCTGGGAGGTGTTTGGTGAGGTCAAGAGCAGTCTGGAGTCCACCAGCTATGGGTTCAGACCTTAGCCCTGTCTCCTGGAGTCCATCTGTGTGACTTTGGGCCAGCAGCTTGACCTCCCTGGGCCCCAGTTTCTCCGTGCAAGAGTGAGGACGATGATAGCGATAATCCCCTCTGTGGTGTGAGGACCACGCGGGATGACACACGTGAGGGTGTGAATTACAGAGCCTGGTACAGTAAAGTAAGAGCCCGTTGTGGTTTATTTTAATGCAGCTGTGACTCTGGGGTGGGGGCAGGGGGGGTAGTTGATGGAAGTGGATTTTGCTCAGACCAGGACCTCTGGACTCAGAGATAGCCAAGTGTAGTTTGAACGGCCTGGTTATCTGGTACCCATCGTAGCACCCTTCGTTTTCTTCCTGTGTGAGAATCCAGCAGATGCGATGCAGACTCAAGACTCAGAGGGGTGACCCTAGCCAGACTCATCCTGCTTGGCCCCTTTAGGCAGAGGGGAGCCCTCCCGGGACTGGGCACCTTCACCCTGCCCATCTCCCTTGGTTGTGGCTTGTTAGATTAAATCCTAGAGCTGGGCATGGTTGGAAAAGAATATACAGATAGGAGGGACCTCAGGCCTCAGTCAGTAAAAGGTTAAAATCTGTTCGGACCTTTGCATTTATGATGGCAAGGAAAGGGGAGACACATTTTGGGAAAACTGAAGGAACAAATGTTGGTGATTTGAAAAACTCATTGAAAAACTCAAATACCTCATTCCCCATCTCCCTCCCCCATTCTCAGCGGGGACCCAGGGGAGTGAAAGTCAACTTTGTGGGGAGGGGAGAGGTTAAAAAAAAAAAAGAATGAAAGAAAAAACAAGTCTTAGATATTACAGTGGTGTGTGGCCCTTCAAAACTCAACCATATCCAATGAAATCTTATTTCTTAGTATTGCATTTTCTCTTGTGAGGCAGAAATTAAATTATATTAAATTAATTAATTTAATTTAATATAATTTAATTTTTCTCCTTGGGGGGGCAGTGGAGGGGGGGCAGAGGCAGCTATAATGAAAACAAGGCTGAGAAACTCTGTTCTGTACCATGTCTGAACTGGGCCCAGGAATAGATACCCATAGAACCCCTCACTGCCCATGGAAGAGAGACTCTCTCACCGAGGAAATCGTGGAGACATGGAGCAAAGGGACCCCAGAATTCCAAGTGGCACATTGACAAGTGAGAAAGTGAGGGCCGGGCCCGTGCATCTGGTCATGGGCTAGTTTCCTGGTCCTCCTCCAGCCCATCAGACATGCCTCCTTTCCCGCCACCTGGGGCCCCAGTGCAGCATGGACACGCAGGGTCCCCCGGTTCCCTGAGTCTTCAGAATGTCAAGATGGTAGCCGCAGAGTGTTGGGCTAAGTGCGGTCTCCGGGGTGTCGGGCCTGTGGGGCTGCCCAGGCCACATGCCCAGTGAGGCAGCCCTGGTCACATTTTCTGATTGGAACAGGGGGTTTGGGATGCCTGCCTCTCTCTCTCTCTGTGGCTTTGGGAGTCACTCGCGGCAGGGCCATTCTGAGGCGGGGACCGTGGTGCTCCCCATCCCTGAGCATTTCCTTCATCTCTGTGGGCCTGGGGCGGGGGGAAAGCTGGAGAATCGCCTTCACTGTGTGCTTTTAAACGGGCAGTTGAGAAAACCCACTGGCAGGGGCCTAATAACAAAGTTAAACAAGCGGGGAGGGAGGAAGGAGACCCTCTCCCTGGCCCCTTTATCCTCCCCCCCCCACTTGCTCTTTGTAGCCATGACAACCTGGCGTTAACCAGCCCCGCTGAAGGGGGTTCCCAGGGCTGTGCTTTTCGGTGGCAAGACTGTGGCTTTGCTCTGAACTCCGAGATGCTTCCCTGTTGTCCCGGAAAAGGGGGTGCAGGTATTAGGTGGAGTTGTGTTCACACCGCCGCGTGGGTGGCCTGATCTGGAGGGACAGAGGCTTCTCTGGTGACAGTGGAGGGTGTGGACGTGGGTGTTGGCCCGAGAGAGACTGTTTGCTCCCCTTGAAGAGTGTTGGGGCGCGAGGACCAGGAGGTGGAGGCAAGGTGGGCCTCCTGCCCCCTGGAGAAGCCAAATTTAAAAGGTGGGGGGGCGGTGGGGGGAGAAAGAGGAGTGGGATGGAGCAAAGTGGCATTTCCTGGCCTGGGGCCTAGGGAAGGAAGGCTGCAGAATGCATTTAGAAGCCCCTTCCATCCCGCTGTTGATGGGTTTGGTTTTGTGTTCACTGTCCTAGCCTGTCGCTCTTGTCCCTTTCCAGAATCCTCAGTGTTGTTTACATTTTTTTTTTAAACTTTTTTTTTTTTTAAGATTTTATTTATTTATCCGACAGACAGAAATCACAAGTAGGCAGAGAGAGAGAGAGGAGGAAGCAGGCTGTCCGCAGAGCAGAGAGCCCGATGCGGGGCTCGATCCCACGACCCTGGGATCATGACCCGAGCCCAAGGCAGCGGCTTTAACCCGCTGAGCCACCCAGGCGCCCCAATGTTGTTTACATTTATGTGGCTGTTGGATACAGGATGGATGCTCCCAGGAGGCAGGGGCCTGGAGTTCAGAAGCTTTAGGCTGCGGCTTTGACACCATTGATGCGGGCGTGATAAGCCGGCAGGCCGGCCTTGATTTCCAGAAGCTCAGGCCCTTCCTTCCTCTAGAGGAAAGGAGGCCCCCCACCCCAGCACCCCCATGTCCGCCCTCGACGACACAGCTGCCTTGGGTCACTTCTGGAGGAGGGAGCAGTGGTTCTGAAGGGGAGGGATTCGACTTCCGAGTTGAGTCATTGTTTCCGAGCTGTTGGACCCAGACTGTTTTTTCTGCACAACTCAGGGCGCCCAAGACCTCCCTCCCGTTCCCCCCGAAAGCGCACCGCTTGCCACCGCAGCGCCCCGTGCTATTTTAGGCCCTCTGTCTGTCCATCCTGGTGTTTGCGGTCCTTGCGGTTTTCTGCTGTGAGTCAGTTTTCATAATAAATTGTGTAGGCAGCTGGGGGTCTGCCTTTCCTGAGACAGGAAGGGACAGCGAGTCCTTGACGTTCGGCGAGATTGTGAATTCCTCCAGTGCACGGAGGCGGCTGGCAGCCAGAGTCCGTGCGCATGCAGGCCGGGCCAGAAGCAGGGGTGGAGGGCCGGGGTTGGGGGGTTGGTGTTGGTGGTCCAGGGGCCCTGGCCGGCGAGGGACACCAAGCCAGCTTAGGAGGTGAAGTTGGTGAAGAAGTGTGTTGGGGCTGATGTCTGCAGTCTGGCTCCCTTCTTTCTTCTGGTTTTCTGTTCCTATGTGTCAGAGGAAACAGACAATATGTCATAACCACTTTTGACCATTGTGTTCTCATTTTTAAACCCTGGACCTGTTTGCACAAAGATGCCCTGTGATCTCTTTAGCTCCCCTTCAGCCTTCCTGATTAACTGTCCCCGTAGACTAGGATGTAGCTGCCACCACCACCTAGGGGCCTTCCAAGGTTTGATTCTTGCTTCTCCAACAGACCTGCCTCATCTGTGCTTTCTAGGGTCGGACCTTTCCTCTTCTCTACCACCCTCCATGGCTCCCCCTGTGTTCCATAGTGCCTCAGTCCTGTAGAAGCAGGAATGCGTGAGCCACGTGGTTAGTTTGAACAAATGTTAATAGCCACATTTTAGAAAGTACAAAACAGATGAGAGGAATGGTAACAATACATTTTACTTAACTCCACCTATCTAAAATATTGCCATTTCCAATATAAAAAATTATGAATGAAATGTTTCACGTGAATATTTTACTACTTTTCAAAATCCAGGGGATATTTTATGTTGACATCATCTCCGAAATTGGATGCTAATATTTTGTCAGAAACTTTTGCTCTAGATGCAGAGCCTGTTATAGCTGCTGTTGGAAAAATAGATTCACATAGCCAAGGTGCCCCTTGAAAACGTAATATAAGTTTTCCAATAATTGCATGGTGTATTAGATTTTTACTTATTTTTTTATTTTTAAGAGAGAAGCTGAGAGCATGCAAGTGGGGAGTGATGGGCAGAGAGAGAGGGAGAGAATCTTAAGCAGACTCTGTGCTGACAACAGAGCCCGACCTAGGGCTTGATCTCACAACCCTGAGATCATGACCTGAGCCAAAAATCAAGAGTCAGACCTTTAACCACCTGAGCCATGCAGGCGCCCCTAGATTTTACATTTAAACCATTGATGCTTGAAATACAATGTAATTAATGTGGTCACACCAACCACACTGAGTTCCTGTGTGTGTGTGTGTGTGTGTGTGTGTGTGGCTGCTGGGCAACCATATTGGACAGCGTAGATGGAGAACATTTCCATTCTTCCAGAAGGTTCCATCGGGCAGGCTTATACAATAAAGCCCAAACACCTCCATAGGGCTTTCACATTTCCTACAACCCGGCCCCAACCTGTCTAGCTTTATTTATTCACCATGTTTGACACGTGTCCACTTTCCCAAGTTTCTCCCCCCAGCCCCCACCGCTCTGGAGAAATCTCTTTTGGTCTCTGCTTAAAGACAGAGAACTTCCTCGAAGGAGTCTCCCCTTCTCCCCGCAGCAGAATTAACTTTGCCTCCACTTTCACGGGTTCTCAAAGACGAGGCAGAATGCGGGGGAAGAGGCGGCAGGCCTGTCCAAGCCCCTGGATGGTGGCACGCCGCCCTGGAGCTCATTTCCCCATTTCTCCTGAGGCAGGTCTGAATGGATCTTCTAAGGCTGGCTTAGCCCTGCCCTTTAGGAAAACAGAGCCACACAAAGAGCTGCACTGTGTCCTTCTCCAGCTGCCGCGAGGCTGTTGCACACGGCCACAGCAGGAACACACCCTGGGTTCGGGCCACGTAATTCTAGGCGGGCATCAGCTTTGTCCCCAGTCCCTGGGGTGGGGGAGAGATGGGAGGCAGGAGCAGGAATGGGGGGGAGACTCTTTGCCCTCACAAAAGGGAAGATGTGCCTGGCTCCTCTGATACTCCGTTTTCAGAATGAGAGCTGGTCGTGTGTGTGTGTTGACTTTAAAAAAACTAACATGGGCTGCCTGGTGGCTCAGTCTTTGAGCGTCTGCCTTTGGCTCAGGTTATGATCCCAGGGTCCTGGGATGGAGCCCCTCGTTGGGCTCCCTGCTCCACGGGAGGCCTGCTTCTCCCTCTCCTGCTCCCCCTGCCTGTGTTCTCTGTCTCGCTGTGTCTCTCTCTGTCAAATAAATAAATAAAATCTTTAAAAAA